>JAATHB010000130.1:0-103717 GCA_014822075.1 Fusarium buharicum
CTGGCTTACTTGCTTATTATATACGTTATATATGTGGCTAGTAGATATAACGTGCTAATTAATAATATATTAAGTCACTTATAATTACTTTATAGGCGCCTCTGCACTTACGGATGGATTTGTCTTATTGACTTGTATTTAATCACGCAGTATAGAGTATAACTATGCCCGGCATTTTTGTTATCACGCTATGGTATGTACAACCTTGGAGATTTCAAAGGGTAATTTTGCCGATTCAGGTTATATCTTCGCCGTAACCGATAATTGATATTAACTCTGATTCGCCATCTAACTGCCCTGAAAGTCTGTTCCCCAAGACTGATCAAATATAATGGCCTATGGCGTAGTGTACAAGAATTGCCCTCTATCACTCCTGTAGGCTCTACTCTCCCAATAACGCTTAGGGAGTTCTCCTTGCTTTCGGAGACCTTAGTCCGAAAATGACGTAACTTAACTGGCTGTAGTTACCTTTTGCTGAGAAGCTCCAGGAATGCGTGCCTGAGGCATAGGCTGCACCAGCCTTGAAAGTTAGCTCTCCACAATCCCCAAACACATCAGCACTCTTGCATCTCACGTCTCAAATGCCTTTGTTTTACATAAATATTATCTAACTACTGTATACACTCCTGGGATCATTGACTCTTCGCTCTCCAATCCAGGCCATGAGCAGGAATTATCGGCCCCTTTTGCCTAGTCATACTCCAGACCCGGAAATTGGACAATCGAGTAGTCGCACGGGAGAAATTCCACCCAAAAGACCGTATAGAGGCGCCGGGTCATGTGATCGATGTCGGTCGAGAAAACTTCGTGTAAGTCCAATAGGTCCCCGTCTTGGTTGTTTTCTATTTGATAATTTGCGTATTTTGCCTCACTTCGTGTTTTATAAAAAGCTTAGTAACATGTGCTTTAATACAGTGTGACCGTGGTCGTCCAAGCTGTAGTTCATGTTTGAAGCACAGCGTACCATGTGAATACAGCATATACCAGAATGCGGCTCTAGGAAGCCAGTATGGAGATGCCATCCATACCCTTCACAAGCTCATCTCGGGGCCGGAAGTTGAGGCCATGGAAACATTAAGGAGGCTGCGAGGAGGGATATTTCCCCCCTCTGGTCTGTCCCTATATCAACCCTCAGGAACTAGGTTAAATCGTGCCATATCGCCACCTGTTTTTTCTGCACTTGAGTTCGAGCTCACTGCTCGTCATCAAAACGCCTACCCTACTCTATTCCCCGTGGATGTATCCAACATCGAGCTAGAACCTCTTACAACAATTGTTCCGGGACACCCTAGCCTACAAAGGCCGTCAACATCAGACCAAGTCGGGACAGGGCTCATTGCCAATGAGGATATGGCACAAATGAGTGCGATTACAGATGACACCAACAAATCTGGTATATGGGGCCCAGCTAACTTTCCGACCGAACAGGAGTACTTTCGGTCTCTGGATATGAGTTACTGGACTGCTATACCTATAAGTAATGAGCTAGCTATTACTGTCATCACAGCATATTTGGCGGAAAACCATGCCATGTTTGGTCTCTTCGACGCTGAACTGTTTCTTGACGACTTACTCGCGAGAAAGTTGGATTTCTGCTCCACATTTCTTGTGAGCTCAGTATTCAGCTGCGCTTGTGTAAGCTCTTTCTAGAAATAATATCTAATGTCTATGCTGATCGATAACAACAGCTTTGGTACTGCACGATTGACCCTAACCTGTCTAGCTTAAGTAGTGAATTCTTGGGTGCTGCCGAAGCACTATGGCGCGCTGAACGCCGGTCTGACTCCCTGCTGAATGTGGCAGCAATAATGGCAACTGGCGTTGCGTGTGAAATCCAAGTTAGCGATATTCGCGTTGCTGAGTTGTTTGAAGACGCGCAGGATATGGCCGAGCGTTTGGGCTTATTTGGCGGTAGAGACTGCGGAAGAAATGCTGCCTGTTGGCAAACTCTCTCTGCTCAGTCTAAGAGACAGACCGCACAAGTCGCTTGGGGAGCCTACAATTGGTTATCGTACGTATACTTTATTTTATTTAGGTCGTGTCGTCTAATGATATCTTTGACAGGCTCAATATATACTATGTGCCGATTAAGCCAATCCCTTGTCCTCCTACGGTCCCAGTTCCTGGAGAAAACCCTAATGAAATTACCGAAGGGCAGCTGGTTGGCAAAGCTTTTGGGGCTCTTAGCAGATTCTGGGTTATTGTCCAGGAAGTTGCAGCAGTCTATTCTCTCTATCGCCCTGCGTCCGATAAAGCCCTACCTCTCTCTTTCGCTGAATCCAGGTACCAGAAACTGCTCCAATGGGCAGATACTCTCGATGAAGATTTAGTCCGAGGAGAACATAGTTCTAATCAAGTTCTCCTCTTACAGTAAGTGTATCCTTGCTTTCTTAAGGCCAACCTTCTCATCCGAACTATCATGATGATTAATCTGTATTATGTAGTATTTTGTTTCATAGCGCCGTCATTGATATCTTCAGGCCCTTCTATCTGAAAGCATCGGCGCAAACTCTTCGCTGCTTCTCTTCCCTTAATAGTACTGCTAGATCGGTTGTCCGGGCATCCGTGAACCAGCTTAAACGGATACTACTCAAATGTTATGCTGAACAGCATAGCATACTTAGAGTTATGACCACCGGAACCGCATTATCTCACGTCTTTAATCAGATGCTGCAAGATTTCATATCAGACAGTGATCGAAATACCCCATATACGATTGGTGAGGCTGATGGCAACGATGATGTTAATAGCCATGAGTCAGAAGGAGACTGCGACCCAGACTGGCGCTTTTACCTTGTCCTTTGTATCTCACATTGCCAAGCACTTGCCACATGCTGTCCAGTTTTTGTGTCAGTTGGTCGTGGTCTGTTGGGAATGGCATTACAGGCGGGCGCCCTCTCAATTAATGAGGTTCTCCCGCTAGTTACATCGTTAAAGACCTGTTCTAGTCATCACAAAGCAGCTGCACTGCGGGGCGACTTCGGCGATTTCGTTATAGATTTCAATCTAGCGGCGAGAGTGCCGGAGGATGCGCAAGTTAAAGCAGTCGCTACACGCTTAGAAGAAATGATTTTTTTTGGTAGCGTCACTCAGGATGGAGATTTTTATTCTCTTTAAATCGCACAGTTTAGGTACGAAGTAGACCACTGAGCTGGACTATGAGTTATCATAGCCATGGTGTTTTATATGTAATAATCGTCACTTGCTTAAGGTACGTTAAATCCGTCTAGAGGTTGCCACCTTTGCTAAGTTATACCACTGCGCGCTAAATCCATAGGGGAGCAGTAAGTCATGTGGCTGGACTGATGAGACGTAGTTCAACTGAAGCCAAGAGAAAGCGAAGACGTCACCCTTTTGTACTGCCATTTCCCCGATCACTAACAGGTCGGTAAGAGTGTGTCGTTACTTATGGAGAATACTCACCGTCTCTATGCCAAGACCTTGTATCATGTTCGCTGAGTGGGACTGAGCTTTCTAGATGTTTATGCGGCTCTGCCACGCATCCAATTACATAGAGTATAAACAGGTTAAGTAACTCCATCGTATTTAATAGATAGTCCATACGGTTACTGATAGAGGACAGCCGAGACTGAGGACTCAAGGTGATGTTTCTGTCATGGTCAAGTCCTGAGAACTTGAGCTCCTGTTACAGTCCAAGCAGCTTAGCCAATTCTCTCAGTGAAACAACTCTTGTCATGGATGATGTCGTGGTCGCTAGTTTGTTTTGTTTTCTAATCCATGTCATACTCTAACTCATAATATACAGGCTGTTGCTCGAATCGACTAAGGGATCCATCTTACCCGCTTGACCGACTCTTACACGAGTCTAACGCTACACCGATAAAGCCCAAGTATAGAGAGTTATGCCTGATCCACACTCCTGAACAAAGGTAACAATCAGCCTAACTGGTCCTCACCACTATTTCATAACCCCTCACTCTCCTCATCCCCTACAACAGCCCTCTCCAAAGCCTTCTTGGTCTCACGCACACATCGCTCGGAAGGACGCTCATGCCGAGGACCCAAGTACAAGGCGTCCGCAGCAGCTCATTCGAGGTATATCCACATCCGCTTCATGCTGACATCTTGCAGCATCCCCTCCGGTGTCCGGCGCGAGTGAGGCTCCGATCTCTCCCGCTCAATATCCTTCCCATCTTCAATATCATTCTTGGAATCTCGCGCCACACATGCCCTCATGTCGTTCAGGAAATCCAAGACTCCTTCCGTCTCCCAAAATGCGGCATATGACTTCCACATCGAACAAGCCGTTTCTTCCCAGGACCTTGGTAAGGGATCTGTCTGGGGTTTGTAGGATAGTGCTTTGTCCGGCTCGAAGAGGTTGGAGATAAATAACCCATTGGTTTGGGATACGTTGGTGGCGAGTTGGTGGATCTGTTTTAAAAGCTTCGCCTCGGTTTGAGAAATGGACTCGGAGGTTTCCCTGTGAAGATTGGCGGAAAGGGGGCTCCGAACCACTGACCACTCGATCGGTTCCCAAAGTTTCAAAGGAAGAGGACGTGGCTCAAGGATCTTGCGAGTTATCTTCGCCTTGTGAATGTCGACAAGTAGCTTCAGTTTCAGCAGCAGAATAGCGACGAGGTGGTCCAACGCTGAACTTTGGCCGAAAAAGTCGGGTTCCTCGAGGAAATTAGTGCCATGATTATCGAGGTACGGTAACGTCCTGTCGTATTGCTAACTTCAGTCACATGTTCCCCACCACTTGACATAGTCATAGCACTCTTGGTCGAGATCTAGTCGTAACATGACGGCTGGCACCATGTCCCGCACTCTCATTATGTCGCGTCGATCGAGTCTCAGCATTTCCTTCGCATGTTCAAGAGCTTCTTGAACTCTATCCAAGGTGCCTAACCGGACAAGATGGTCTGCCAGAGCGTGTCTCGCGCGCATGTAGTTGCGCATGCTGCCAAAATGCCAGAAGTGGCCGACTTCGGTCTCAAAGGCGTTGACGTTGTGGCCCGGTATGACATTTCGAGCCCTGTAACCCTATTCATCAAGCTTGGCTCGTGCCTTTCGTATCTCGGTACATGCTGGCTTGTGTCGGGGACGATGTGCAACCTGGTGTTCACGGCTACAGTAGCGGACACCGAAACAGGCGCGGCATCGGAGGAGTTTGGAACCTGTTGTTGAGCATTCGGGGCAATGGTGGAAGAGAGGACCGACTGGACCTTTGTATGCGTTTATATTATATGGAATATCGGCCATGTCGTATTTGTTAAGATGATGACCTTGCAGTGCTTGATATGAGGAAGTCGGCAGTTGAACATACTTACACTGTAGCTCGTCACGTGGGAAATACACGAGCTTACATAAACACGGCAGCGAGACCGGCTCTCGGGTTTATTTTCCATTGGTCGGGTTCCCTGTCTCGGAATATCACAAGTTTCGGATAAACCGTTGTCGGCTTTCGGATATTACAGGATAGTGCATAAAGCCGAACGTCCCTGATGTATCTACAGGGTTATGCTAACCTAGAGAAACAAGGATCAAAGTCGATTTCTTTCATTACGTTAGTTTTATTGCCATAAATTGACAAGATACAGATATTTGAGAAGCAGTTAAAGGTGTTTAGTATGTAATAGACACACACGCGCCACCTTACCTTCCAAAACACCAAACAAATCATTACTGATAATTGTGATACCTTGAACACTCCTAATCATCATCCGCATGACATACACAATCATTTAGCCGGGTGTTGCTTTAGGTCCTTCCAAATCGCGTAAGACCCGAAGTGTCACCTAACTCTTAGATAAGACCACTTGCTGATGAGAAGTCTTTCCAACGACCATAAATAAAAGCCCAAAACTCCCTCCCTTGACCGGCTCACACCACGACTTCTTTTCACACCTATCACCAAAGAGAAACAATCATGACAGTGATTCACGAATCAGTGACCCTAGGTCCGTTTCAATACCCCTTCCCTTGATATCTGGTGCAATATTGTCCTAGAAACTAGAAGCACATACGAACATGTATCGCTGACCCGTATACAGGTCTTTTAGGACGAGCTTATGCTACCACACACTCCTTGGGACTGTACCGCTCAGTTGCTCTCACTGCCTCATATTTCGTCGTGTTGGACAATGACCCGAAACAAAAAGAACGCTTTTACTTTGCTTTAGAATCTAGTCTCCAAGCAACAATTCGACAACATCCCGGCTTGCTATACGGCATCTCAGACGAGGCAAAAGATGGGATTCAGATGTATAGACATTTGAGCAAAATTGAAAAGCAAGATGTCTTGGAGATCATAGGCCCTCAAGACATCGGTCCAACAAGCAACAAACCAGTCAATACCAGGCATGAGACTGTGTTATCGAAAGTCCTCGGGGAACGGCATGCCGAGTTCTTCACCAAAAACAAGCCAGCCTGGAAGATCATCGTACTAGAACATGGAATCATCTCCGACAGTCAGAACAACACCAACGGTGCACTTCAAAAACTCGACATCATCTTCCTTGCGCACCACGCTATCGCTGATGGAATGAGCGGAATCCCTTTTCACGCGTCCTTGATGGAAAACTTTCCGAGCATTTCAAGTTCAACTTCCGCCCTGACTTGGCCCATGACCTTCAACCGTGTGAGCCCTCCTCCACCTCAGGTTGAAGAATGTATGGAATTCAGCCCATGTGACTGCGATATTTGCTGCAGTCGCAAAACAGACGATCGACCAGTATGGGCAGGGGCACCAATATCACTACTGCCAGTAATCAACTTTAAATCTATGGCTAGGATAGTGACGATTCCTACCAACAGCCTCTTGGATGCCCTTCGAAAATGCAAGCAGGCCAAAGTTACACTTACCGCATATCTGCATGCGTTGATATGCACTTCTCTTGTTCGAAGCATAGAGGAAGATGTCCCTGGCCTTCGAGCTACAACGCCTTTCTCGTTGCGCAAACATACAAAAACCTCTGACAATGACATAGTTGACCATGCATCCAGCGTGGCATCCCATGTGTCTGGCGCAGAGTTGAGCAAGATTGCCAAGTCTGAGCCTGGCTCGGCAATAGAGGATCAGCTTATCATTGAGTTGGCACAATCATTTGGTAGAGAAATAGTGTCAAAGGTGAACCAGTTCCCTCATGGCGACATGATCGCACAGATTAGCCAGGCCCCCGAGTTCGACCCCGTGTCCTTGAGTCAAAGTAAAGCTGGCAAAGACAGGACGACCACATATGAGCTCTCTAATCTGGGTTCCGCTTCTACCATTAATCCCCCAGATGGCAGTAACTTGATGCTCGACAAGTTGGTCTTCTCGCAGTGTAGCTCAGTTACTGGTCAAGCCCTTGGCTTCAACTGTGTCAGCACATGGGGGGGACCTCTGACTATCTGCATTACTTGGCAGCATGGGGTGGTTCAAGAGTCTGTTGTTGATGCTGTGGCTATGGAGTTACAGGTTCGACTCAGTGGCTGAGGGAGACAATTCTAACATGCACACAGACTGTTTGAGATTTGTCTGTATTTAGTCGTAGCAGAAGAGCACTGTCTTTTGCGTAACAAGATTCGATGTGGAGATGCTGTTCAAAGCCTTTGCTCAATACACTCGAAGGGTCTGTCGTTCCTTCAATATCTTAGCATAATCGACGCTTGTTCGTATCTCTCAGATATTAAATATTATTGTCTCGAATTATAGAATAGTGTCATAGCGTGAACGCCAACACATTGACTAACCACACTGTCTTGCCGATTAGACACTGGTGACTGCTACCTGTCAAGATACAATAGCCTAGCAAGATTCTTGATTCAGAGAACTGATGACCCCAACTTGGCACCAGGAAACTTGTCAGTAATGCCCTCTTCAAATCCCTTTCCGCCTAATGTCAGATCATCGAAAGCCGGACACGCAAGATCCAAAACAGCTGCTCCAATAGTGTCCGTGATCATCTCAAGAGGCACTCTGATGATCTTGAAAATGGTGGACAAGGAGTTCGGGGCTACTGTCTTTACCACCTCGAAGACAAAGCACATCAGGTTGTTCTTTTCCAAGATTTTTGTGAGGTCCAAAACTCCACCAGTCAAGTTGCTGAGATTGACACCGGCGTAGCTGTTAACCTCGCCCATGTTGCCTCCGATACTTGGAACGATTAGCTTTTGTTATTACAAGGTACAAGAGCCTGACATACCTTCCGAGTTCAGGATACTTCGCGACTAGCGCAACAACATCCAAATTCAAGTCGATCAGACCGTAGTCAACAGGCCTACGATACCAGTTCTCGGGGATTCTTTCCCATCCTCGTTTGTACTTCAGGTTACCGTCTTCTCCTTCGACAGCCCAGAAACTCTTCAACGTCTTCTTGTCTGAATCAGGTCAGCGCTGCTACGCAGAGTATCTTTTGGTACTTACTCATGAATCCATTAGGATACTCGGCAGAATGGTTCGACAAAATACGACTGGCGAAGAAATAGCCTGCGTTGCGAGCAATCATGCCTGTAAATGGACCAAAGTAGAAGTTCGGGTTCGTCGCGACACTCTCGTCAAAGCGTTGCTTGGCGTACTTGGTAAATATGTCCAAGTCGTAGTTACCCTCGCCAGAAGACATGTCGTACAGAGCCTGGAACTGCTTCATAACCAGAGTGGAGGCGTCTCCTGTGAGGTACAGTTCGCCTCGAGTCAATGATGAGTCGCCTTCGATAATGTTGTGAGAGCCATTGAGGCCGTTGGGCCTTCCAAGAAGGCCAAAGAGATTTCCTAGGATGTTGTTGGAACCGCTGGCGGCAGCGCCGATGGAGAAGCCTGGGTTGAGTGACAGAGGGTTTCCAACAAATACAGTTCCCATGGTGGCCAGGGCAGTGGCGAGGTCGATTCCCATTCCAAGAACCTTGTTAATTGCTCCCGCAACCTCTACCAAGCTTGTAACTCCATTTCGGTTGATGTAGCCATGATTCGCCAAAGCATTCAGGGCTGGGCAAGGGCCTCGCTGGTGGCCTTTGGAAAAGTCGGGCGGGATGAACTTGTGGGTGCCGGTAACTTCAATAGGTTCTGTGAGCGGATCAAAAAGCAGTCGCTTCTCATGAGCCTCGTGGAAGACCTGTCCCATCTTACTGGACAGTCTTCCGGCCACGACATCTTCCACAGGCTCGTGGAGGTAGGACGGAAGTGAATGGACATTGCTTCCAAAGAATAACACAACAGAAGGAACGAAATGCCACTTCATGGTAGCTGAATACAAAAGGAGCGTCTAAAAGTTTGTCAAAGAAATGAGGTTTGAAAGAGTGACATTGGGCATTAGAAACCAAAGCAATCTGCTTGGCTATACCCTTTCTCCCTAGTCGATCACTTTGACAGCAACCGAGGCTCCCAAATGGCAAGGTTGGGATCTGCTCTTTGGTGATATGTCAATAATGACAATGCTAACCGCATCGTTCTTGATCGACTTTGAGCTTCTGGACTAATCACTTGCTGCGGGCAAAGAAGTGGAATCTTAATTACCGCTATCTTGCCGGGGAGGGATCATCGCGACATTCAACAACGATCGGCGGTTTAAATAGCCGATGGTTACTTCGCTACTGGACCTTCAGGCAGTCATTGGGCTAGCAGCTGGGTCAGGGTTACTCAGGGCAGAACTTTGATTACTGGAGCTAGGTAGCCTTACTAGTTAGCGAGTCTGAAACATTCCTAGAAGCTCTCTAAGGCGCCAAGAACCGTTAGCAATAAACTATTGCGTGGCCCGTGCCAGTGCTAAGTGAATCTATGTAACCCTTAGAGTTTAACGTGGGTGGGTTCTCGAAAACTAACCTACGTGAGGGTACATGGCTTCGTTTTGCCGACATGAACTACGACTACAAGTAGGGGCAATGGCACGTAGGGGGCTACTTATCGCCCGCAAAGCATCATTTAGCCGACAAAGTTTTGAGAAGAGAGTCGAGCTCAGGAACATGACGATTGAGTTAGCTGCAAACTTCCGGGTGCGATCTATTAATACCCGGTAGGCTAAGTTAGCACCCCTGCAATCATTTGCGGTTCACCGTTGGCAATGTCACCATACGAAAGACACTAACAGTTCTCTGTGTCCATATGGTGGATGGCATTTGTTTCCTCCCATCTCGCTACCT
The DNA here is from genome assembly GCA_014822075.1 of Fusarium buharicum. Taxonomy (NCBI): domain Eukaryota; kingdom Fungi; phylum Ascomycota; class Sordariomycetes; order Hypocreales; family Nectriaceae; genus Fusarium; species Fusarium buharicum. Next base: position 10,078 of record JAATHB010000130.1, read on the forward strand.
CCCTCGAGTTACAAGGGCAAACCTGACAGACTGAGACCTGTGCTGGTTGTCAAAAACCCAGATAGGCCCGCATTGCATCACAAGTCTCCCAAACTGTGTTTAAGTTACCTCTTTGAGAGCGGAGATACAACTCTAGAACCTGAACCAAGTAACACTGTGCCGCAATTGCCATTATGCATGTTTCATAATGCGCCCGCTACCATGGTTAGCCCCTGAAAAGGGAGTTTGTCATCGGCATATTCCTCTCAACTATGCGTTTCTTGCATGCGGCTGTCAAGGTATCATGCTGGAAAACTGGAAACACGTCATGCGATACCACGTTATGAACCGACATGTTGGATTACCTAGTATGCATAGGGCTTATCTTTGGTCAACAAGGTGAAAAAACGACTCAAACACCGGGGCTCTTCCCCGTGGGCGCCAGTTTTGATCGACATTTGAACCTTTTTTGCATGCTCGGCGAAGACATTCTTAGAGCGGCGCTTTCTTGAATAAGGATTTCTTCCCTTGTCGTGACATCCACAACTTGTCTCTTCAATCGTTGTCTTCGTATCTTGGCATATCCTGTGGTCTTCTTTGTCAATTGGCGAGAACAATGAAGTTGTTTACGTCTCTGGCGCTGGTGCTGGCTGCTTTCCAGACGGGAGTATGGGCTGCGACACCTCCAGAGCAGCCTCCCGCATGTGGTGTAAGTTGTTTTTGTCTCATGATATTATGATATATGTTATGGAAAAGACCCTCGCTAATACTGGGCAGATGCAATGCATTCAGCAAGAAGCCATTCAATCGACTTGTGGATTGACAAATGTCACCTGCATCTGCACCAACGTTGAATTGAACGAAAAGATCTCACTCTGCGTTGCTGCCAACTGCACAATCAGAGAAGCACTCTGTAAGTATCACTTGTTTCTACACAGACTGATATACTGACAGACCTTGAAGTGGTTCAGGGCTACTCTAAAAACTCATGTGGTGCGCCGGTGCGAGACCGTACAACACTGGTATGGGTGATTGGTTATGTATTCCTTGCTTTTGGCCTTCTAGGATTCGGTCTCCGGGTTATGGCCAGACTCTTTGGCACTCAAACATGGGGAGCTGACGACTGGGTCATGCTCTTGGCAGTGGTAGGTGGAATCGCATTATGCCGCTTCACTCAACGCTCACATCTTGATCCAGGCTATGATGATACCTCTCAACGTACTCTCTTACCCGAGTAAGTATAATCCTTGCGCTTTTTCGTCAAGAATGGCTACTGACCCGCTATCTCAGTTGCCCAAGCAGGATTCGGCAAAGATATCTGGAATGTGAAACCTGATGATGTTACAAGGTTCCTTTACGTAAGTCGAAGTCTGAACCGGCAACAATACTTACGACCTGACTGAAGATTTTAGATTTTCTATTGGGACGCAATTCTCTATTTGGGAGTGCTTCCAGTGATTAAAATCTCGATCCTGCTCTTCTACCTCAAGATCTTCCCAGCCAGGAAAATCAAGATAGCTTGCTATGTACTCATTGGTCTCAATGTCGGATACTTTATTGCTTTTGTAACCATCTCGGTCTTCCAGTGCCGACCAATTGCGGGTGCATGGAGGGCCTGGGATGGCGAATTCGAAGCAAAGTGCAACAACGTTAACATGCAGGGCTGGATGGCTGCGGTGTTCAACATCATCCTAGACATAGCAACGCTCGTGGTGCCATTGAGGGAGCTTTGGAAGCTGTCGTTGTCTATGAGGAAAAAGATTCAGCTCATGCTGATGTTCAGCGTTGGTATCTTGTACGAGCCCCCATTTCCGGAATCTCCCTGGAGTATAGCTGCTGACCTTGACTACAGCGTTACCATCATCAGCGTTGTTCGCATCAAATCACTTGCAACTTATGCTACAACTCAAAATATTACTCGTAAGTGCTCAAATAGAGTCCTTGTATTCAGACACAGGCTAATATACTTTCAGAGGACTATGTGGATACTGGGTACTGGAGCACAATAGAAGTCCCCGTAGGCATCTTCTGTGCTTGCATGCCGGCCATTCGATCTCTTTTCGGCCTTGTCTTCCCCAAGATCTTTGGCACGACACACCGGTCCAAGTCGAGTTACGCCAATATCTCAGGCAAGGCCAAAAAGTCACCATTCCCCTCCAACGACCACTCCAGCGGATCCAGAAGTGCCCATATCAGAGTGGATACGGACATAGAACTGACCTCAAAGCACCAAGACGATTCATCTGTTATGGAGCTCACAGCTGTAAGGTCGATTGATCGGGATCCTGAAACGCGTCCCTGGACAGATAACAAAGCAGCGTTTCCTGCCTCGGCGGTATGATGATGGAGTCACAGACTTTAACTGATTACTTTTTCTGTAACTCTTTTGACCGATAAAGTCAACACATTTTGCGAATACTGTTGCTTTCAAAATAACTTTCGTTCAACCATAGCTTAGATCTGAGATACCACAATACAATAGATTAATCTGTCCATCTTACCTAGTTGACTTTTCTTTCATGTTACCTCGTCCCAAACTGTATTCTTTGTTCTTGTGTATGCATCTTGCCTTTGAGAGGCGTGCAAAGTTAGATAGTTACCTCGTCCCGGTCTGGGCTGCCTCTTCCGAGTTTCCGTAAGAGCAATGGCGAGACCGGCTCTTTGCGGGCCCTGACATACAAGCTAGTCGTTTTGAAGAAGGGATCTCCCCAAGCAACTGCCGAGATTCCCCTTCCCCCGCTGCTGGAAAAGATTGTTCAGGGGCTCGCACTAACTGAGTTAACTAAGGAGTGGAAGTGGAGTGTAACGGCGCTTGGGATAGCAAAAGCCGGGGAAATAGACCAGGTGACATTCGCTTAACAAATTGCCTATATACCACAAGCTCATAACAATTCGTCACTGGGGGTTTCTTTAGTGTGACTACGAGGCTACATACGACTCAAAAACTGCAACTGCTTCGGGACTTAGAGTGATCCCATCCCCCGGAATTAGGATCGCCTGGTCAGAAAATCAACCGTTGGAAATGGAGATGCTACTGTCACTCTTTGTCTCCTATAGCTTCATCCGTATACGCATGAGTTGCCCCGGTTTTGAGTTGGCTTGGATTGCGTGTATTGCTTTGCATGAATAGGTGTCTACATTCAGTAAGTCACAGTCCACTCACTCCACCACTATTGCTACTGCAACACATTGCGCTAACGAAACAGCAAGGCTATTAACATTACCTAGTTCAGGAACTAAGTTACCTAATGCCAACCTTGCCGCCGCTTCCGGCGTCCTAGATCTGGAAGTAGAAAGCACCCTGTAAATCATCCCCTAGACTACGCCCCGAACCGTTTCGCTGAAGAAGGGAGGTCGATCAACCCTGGCACTACCTTTCCGGCCGCTGTCAAGGGGACAACCTCCACCGTCAGCCACTTAAATCATGTCGTGAGTTAGGCTGTGTTGAGCAATTGGCCCTAGATACGAGACATGCGCCGCCAATTTCGACTATTGAAACAATACCTGCCCTTTCTATCCCTTCTGTCTTGGTCTGCCAAGCTGCGACTTAAGAATTAGGCTTTAGACCTAATACTCATCCCTTCACTAACTTCACGATCATTTCTCTATGCATCGCTTGGACATTTGACTGCCAAGATGCGTCTGTCACTCATTTTTACTTTCGCTTCTGTTCTAACTGATTCTGCTTTCGCTTTGTGAGTAAAGGCACACTAATTCTGTAACTGAACGAATCTCACAAATAGACAGTACTGCACCATGGACGACTAAACAGCAACGTCGCCACGATCCGTTCATTGGCAAGCGTGATGCTAATACCACAGACTATGACTATGTGGTCGTTGGTTCCGGCGCTGGAGGAGGCCCACTGGCTGCCAACCTCGCTATCGCTGGCTACAAGGTCCTTCTGCTCGATGCTGGTGGCGATTCTGGCCAGGACGTAATTGAGTCGGTTCCAGCTCTGCATCTGCTATCTACAGAGTTTGAAAAGACACGATGGAACTACTATGTCAACCACTATTCAGATGCTGAGCAGCAAAAGAGGGATTCCAAGATGACCTACCGAAAGGCTGACGGTAGCCTTTATGTCGGCCTCAACCCACCTAAGGACGCAAAGCCTCTGGGCGTCTTGTACCCTCGTTCTGGTACCTTGGGAGGATGCACTCGACACAACGCACTCATATCAATCTACGCTCACGATAGCGACTGGACCAACATCGCCACCCTCACTGGCGACGATTCATGGAACCCCAAGAACATGCGATCTTACTTCAAGAAGCTGGAGAAGAACAGGTACCTGCCCAGCAGCATCGTCGGCCATGGATACAAGGGCTGGCTTGGTCTGGAGTTGACTTCCCTCTCGCTCGTTGTGGAGGACCTGAAGCTTCTCTCCATGATTATCTCTGCTGCATCTGCTATGGGAAAGAGCCTTATTGGTTTCGTGCTCAACACTGTACTTGGACTCGGTCAGGTGCTTCTACGTGATATTAACGCTCCTGGCCAGACGAGCAAGACTGGACTTTACCAGGTGCCGTTGTCTATGACTGAAAATGTTCGTGGAGGTCCCAGGGATCTTATTCTAAACACTGCCAAGGCCGTCAACAAGGATGGCTCGCGCAAGTATCATCTTGACATCCAGCTTGACACTCTGGTGAGTACAAACCCGGATTTTGCGACTTCAAGCAAGGCTCACAATATTCCAGGTCACCAAAATTCGATTCGACAAAAGTGGCCCCAAGCCTCGTGCCATCGGCGTTGACTTCTTGAGAGGCCCAAGCCTATACCGTGCTGACCCTCGCTCCGGATCAACCAAGTCAACTAGCTCTGGCAGCATCGATGTCAAGCGCGAGGTTATCGTCTCTGCTGGTGCCTTCAACACTCCTCAGCTTCTCAAGCTCAGCGGTATCGGACCAAAGAAGGAGCTTGACTCATTCGATATTCCCGTACTAGTTGATCTTCCAGGCGTCGGAACAAACATGCAGGACCGTTACGAAGCCACCGTAATTGGAAAGACGGACAGTGATTTTGCGCTCACCTCAAAGTGCACCTTCTTAGACACAATGCCTGACCCTTGTCTGGACAGATACAAGAAGGGCTTGGGTCCAATCACCAAAGGCGTCTACGCAACCAATGGAATTGCTATTGCGGTTATACTCAAGTCCTCTGTCGCCCAAGGTGAACCCGACCTGCTCATCTCAGGTGCCCCGGCCAAGTTCAAGGGCTACTTCCCTGGTTATGCCGCCGACGCGCTCTATGATAGGCAGCATTGGGCCTGGATCATCCTCAAGGCTCACAGCCGAAACAATGCCGGAACTGTCACTTTGAAGTCGACTGATCCCAGGGACATGCCCATCATTGACTTCAACTACTACGGCACAGGTGTCAATGACGATGGAGAAGGTGACAAGGATCTCCAAGCTACTTACGAAGGCCTCGAGTTTTCCCGCAAGGCTTTCGATGATCTTGTTCCTCTAGATGGAGATTTTTCCGAGGTCTGGCCTGGAAGGACGAATGTAACCGATGAGGAAGAGGCTAAGCAGTTCATCAAGGATGAGGCTTGGGGTCATCACGCCTCGTGCACATGCCCCATCGGTCCGGATGATGACCCAATGGCTGTTCTTGATTCTGAGTTCAAAGTGCGAGGCACTGAAGGTTTAAGGGTTGTTGATGCCAGTGTGTTCCCCAAGATTCCTGGTTTCTACATTGCTCTGCCTTTGTACGTTGTTGCGGAGAAGGCCAGCGACGTGATTATTAACGCAGCCAAGGCTTCTTGAAACTCGGGCGTAGTTGCGTTAGGGTAGCTGTACTTTTATCTTCTGTAATGTCTATTACTCCAAATCTTGAACTTTTTTGACATTCTTTGTCTCTTGAGGAGTACGGTGAATTGTCTCTCACGATGTAAACCTCTCTTATCAAGACTAGACAGCCAATAGCTATCGAAATAGCAATTATAGGAAGGTTCAGTCGTGCAAACTCGTGGCTTTTGACGTGAATGTGCTTTCTGGCAAGGATGGCTTTCCAAAGAAGACCGGCCAGTGACGCAGTGAAAGCTGTACTGAATGCACAATAGTCAAGGCCGAGCGCCAGACTCTAAATAGTTGCCCATTAGGTTGATCGCCAATCAAGCTCTTATCCTCACGGTGGTTGATAATCTTACACCCCTGTATAATACGAGAAAATAGAATGGTGGCACCGATGTTGGTGCTGGAGAGCTTGTTAGTCACGGAGTTAGTACACCTGTAGCGGATTTCTTTTCGTGGTGGGCGACTTACGTTACATAAGAGGATTGATAAAGAGGCCCATGCCTCTAATGTTCCAACTGTGCCTGTTCTCCAAGGACATGAGCCCATCAGTGCTAACCAGCGCCTGAACCGGGAGAAACATAACAAATGCGAAAAGTATTAAGGCGAATGGGTGATAGGCCATGACTATAATGACTGTGTGGAAAGTCCTTGATCATATGCCTTCTTTGCCAGGGAGACCAAGTTAGCTGATTTACTGGCTGTGTCACCACTGTAAGGCCAGACTTGAGCTTTTTTGACCCTATATTTGGGCTGGGTAACGTGGGAAAAGAAGCCGTGGGTGAGATGAACAGATGCCTACGAGGAGAAAAGCCTCAAGTTTGGAACTGGTAATTGTGGCATGGAACCTAATATAATAAAATGCGACTGTTATCAGCAAGACAAATCTAGGTGTAAACAGTAGATATGGCTTGATTACGAGAAATTCCTCACAACTGACCAGTCTCTACCTAGCATCCGCGCAATTAAGGTCTAGTCAACAATCTCCCCAAGATTAAATTTCTTCGGCATAGCATCTTTAGTGCGTCAGTTCAAAGACCTTGCTAAATAGAATAGAAGCAATACTCCGCGTATGTCGACTGCGGATAAAGGGTGTTGGCAAGGGCCATAGCCTAGCAATCAGCTGAGCCTGAGATAACACTAAAGTTAAGGTCAAACTGAACAGCAATTTGACAGTCAGTAAGATGTGAACATAATGGTTCTACCATCGTGGTTACTATTGTAACAAAATATAGTTCGACTGAGCTGACCTTTTATTCCATGCACCTCAGTTAATTCATTGCTTCCTACAATGAACAGTTGTTTCACACACAGTAGTTTGAGACGTGGACACTTGAACAAAGAGAAGAGTCATTCAAGGGATAGCAAGTTGCTGAACAGGATAAATAATAAACAACGAATAAATAAGTGAACAAATACTTCTTTCATCAGACACCTATGATACATCGTTGCACTGAACAACGTGTAATACCGCAATTGAATGGATTAAATCTCTATAAATACCCCGGTTTCTCACCCACAGTCAGCTCTCTAACCCACCATCACAACCACCTTCAACATCAATACATCACTTTGACCTACTCAGCACCATCAACAAGTTTTTTCTATACATCTATCTAAGCACCTCTCCTGGAAACCAACAACCACTTTTCTCAAAATGTGCGAATTGGTACAAAACATTACTAAGTGTGTCGACTGCGGTCTCGAACAGATGGGCTCTGACCCTTCCGATCTTCGGGAGGCGCAAGCTTGCGAGCACTTTTCCATTACCAAGAAGATAAAATACTTCCTCTGTGCACAGTGCTCCCAGAGGCGTGCTGCTATGCAGAACCATGGCCAGGGTCAGAGCCAGAATCAGATGCGCAACAACTACTAGTTATCACGAGTAAGTTGCCAGCGACATGTCCGCTTCTGATATCGCACACTATTCCATCTAGATTGTTAAGAAAAGGGCTATAAACAACTAGAACTATAGCTATGAAAGCGAAAAGAAAGAAATAGAGAAGAAAAAAAGATAAAAAGAAGAAAAGACTATAAAAAAAAAGGTTGATACTTAGATGAAAGGTCAGAGCTTAAGGACAGAAAGTTTGTAGAGGGAGTATCTTGAAACTTAGGAAGTACCAAATCAGATTAGGAAACAGGGTAAGGACTGGGACAGTAGATAGATCGCTAATAAGACTCTTTTAGCGTAACTTTTAACTGTCTAATTGCAAATTATAGTGATGTGTAAGCCTTATAGGCTAAGTCTCATATTAGCCTTGATTAAATAGACTTGCTATATAGTTATTTAATGAGTCCTTTTTATGTATGTAAGTAAAACCTTGTATAGTAAATAAAGCTATAGTTATAAGGTAAAGCATATGTGCCAGAGCCTGTAATCCAATAGTCCCCTTATTGCCTCTTAAGATTAGTCTGAAATGAGTAATTAAAGGGCTATAAGAACCTAGCTTACTGTTTTCTTATCATATAAGTAAAAGCCTGGCTGCTAAAGTACGTATTGCCTATAGCTTAAGTTTCGGGCTGTACGTAAGATGACAAACATCTCAAGGTGGGATTGCCTTGACGGAAGGATATCAGGGATGCTAATCTTCAACTGTGAGATCATCAGGGCTGGCCAGGGTTATCAGGGCCCTTCACTTCGCTGACGCTTCTTAATTATAGCAGCATGGTCCCGAATAAAGCATTACCAGTCAGTGCTATTCGGGTGAATAGTCTTTCTATCAACGCAAGACTGACCAGTGGAGATGGTATCACTGCGCTGACGTATTTCCGATCGATACTGGGTCTGCGCGGTGTCGTTGTGTACCGTTCACTTTGCTTTTGCGACCAAAGGCAGAGAAGTAGGCTAACATTCCACCGTAGTCGGTCCAGTAGTTGACGAAGGGAATGACTAGCTTGGTTCCTCGCTTTCCGGCGCTGTTGGCGATGTAGTCGAGAGCCTGCAGGCCATTCTTATGTTGATGGTTGAGCCATGTGATGAAAAGTGTTAAAACCTGACAATGCCATCACTGGGAATCTGAGTGACGTGGTTACAGCCCTAGATGCGCAAGATGCGGAGACCAAGGCTGACGAAGTGGTCCAAGATGCTATCAATGTCGGCATTGTTGGCCAAGAACGAACACCAGTAGCAGTTGGAGCCAGGGAAGGCCGTCTTTCCATCAATAACGAGTTTGGTGCCGGATGTAGAGGGAGCGGCTGCTTCAACCTACCACGTCAACCCTATGACAGCGGCGAAAACTCCAAATAATCAATAACTTTGGGCTGCATGTTGGATAATGAACAGGATATCTGGCTAAAGGAAGTGCTGAAGATGAAGAAAACCATCGCTCAAGGGACGCGTTATAACATGGAAGAAAAGTCTAATTTTGCATTTTCGTCAACGATTGCCATTTGCCGGTCAGAGCAGAGAATCCAGTTTTAGTTTTTTATATCTGAAACTAACCTGGAGGTTCGCGGCCACCCTTCATCTGGAGACTATCAGAGGTTCTCCATCAATCATCACCTGTTCTCCGTTCACACTGGTAGAAAGACAACGAGGACTGCAGTGTTGCTTGAAGCAAGTTAGATCGGACTAATGGTTACTTTGTATATCCGATGTCGATAAGATGAGTGTCAAATCGGCATTCTCTACCACTCAAATAGCACGTTCAGTCTTGTTGGGCCCGCCAGCTCAAATTGTACCTGTGCCCAGTCGTGCCGATACAAGAAGCATAACCAATTCCTTTATGTGCAGGTGCTCTAACAAACAATACGTTATGACTCCATTCATAGAGACTGCCCCTCCATTATCTTTCATCCAACTGCCAGTCTCTAGCGCATGAATATCTAAATTAAGTATACAACCTCATTTCATTAATGTAACATCGATAAAGGACATTAGAGTTGCTGGGCATTCGCATGCCCATTTAAAGTGAATCCTTCATGTTCTTAGAGTAGACATTGAACGTATTGAATGCGGAGTCGGTCATGTAAACGGTCATAGTGATGCAGTTGGATGTGGAAAGTAAAATCCTATCATCATGATATGAAAAGGCTGAAAAGTATAAAAAGACCCTCCGGTACAAGGAAAAGACCGAGATGTGAGGAGTAGACGCCAATGGGTACACGTGACTGGGGTAAAACACGTCGCAACGGTGTCTCTGGGGTCAATGGAACACGAGGGCGTAGAACGGCCACAAAGGACCGCGGCTGTTACGAGAATCGAGACCAAAGTGGGCTTAAAGTTGAGCCCCAGATCAACCAGTACCAACGTTCTTGTTCCTGAACCTTCATAGAAGGCGATAGAATAGATTCAGTGATAACAGGTCCTAGAGTGCCACCGCTACGCCGTAGCAGAACAAGTAATGGAGTCTTGGAAATACCTCATCATCATCTCTAACGTCCTTTTGACAACAAAATTACATTTACCCGTGTTTGCACATCACATTCTTAGCTGTAGCGAGTCACAGCACTAAGTAAACCTAAACCGCTCGTAAGATCATACATACATTCTTCCATAACCTTCACAATGGTCAGTCTAACGTCACTTAATAAAGTCTGTCTATTTATTACAAGAATTAATTTTGCTGTATCGGGTCTCGGCTCGGACGAGACCTCGTGTTAGCGGGGCCGGGTTGCAGATCAGAGGTTGGCTGAACAGGCAACGTCCGGTTTGGATAAATATGATTGGTCCAAAACGGCCGTGGCTGGGTCTATTTCAGCATGATTCTGACGTCAAGGGCGAGGCTACTCCCAACTCGTCCATGTCGTTTACTCTTTCGGCACTTTCTCAGAACAAAATGGAGAAGGCCAAGGCCCTAGAGACGTTACAATGGGTTTGACATGGTCGATTTTCCACGCTAGAACCTCGTGATATCATAGACAGCTGTTAATCCACTGCAGCTATACGAGATTCCAGAGGTTGGGCAGCTGAGTGACGGACCCTCGGGTGTTGACGATAGATAGATGCGATGGGTATATAAGCCCAGATAGTGTCTTCCTTCTCATCAGCACCATCAAATCCAACCAACATTTTATACAAACATCCGACCATCTTACCTTACCAACCTCATCAGTTAACTTCTTTCCACACACACATCGAATCCTTGAACGCCCTTCAACATGATGAACAAGCTCATCATCGCTTTGGCCTTGGCCTCTGCCACCTCTGCTGTTCCTCTAGCCCGTCGCGACTGCCAGGATACTTATAACGCCTGTGTTGAAGCCGGCACTCCCGAGGTCGCTTGCGCTTGCGCTTGGGCTGCCTGCGCAGGCGAGGACAACGCTCGCAACCGCGAGTGGTGTGCCACTGCAACTGCATCACTTGCTGAGCCCACCAAGACTTCTACTGCCTCTGAGACTTTTACTCCCATTCCTGGTATTCCTGGTGGATGTAACCCTGCCCACCCCGGATCTTGCCCCGACTCTTACTTCAGCAAGACTTCCACTTCCACTGCCACTGCTCAGACCTTTACTCCCATTCCCGGTATCCCAGGTGGCTGCAATCCCGCTCATCCTGGATCTTGCCCCGACTCCTACTTCAGCAAGACCTACACTGCTCCTGCTCAGACATTTACTCCCATTCCCGGCATTCCCGGCGGTTGCAACCCTGCTCATCCCGGATCCTGCCCTTCGTCTTACTCGGCCCCGCCCGCTCCCGTTCCCACCGGCGGTAGTTACCCCAGCCCTAAACCTGTTGATGGCAAGACCTGGACTATCAAGGACCTCACCCGTTACTGTGGCGAGGATAACGACGGCTGCGACTACAACTTCAAGATCGAGGCTGATGGCAAGACTGAGCGATGCACTGTTGTCCGCATGCCTGGCTCTGATGCTGCTACCGAGAGCTGGTCCAACCAGCCCTGCACTGACGGCTCCGAGTTTACTGTCTCTTGGGGTTATGTGACTGAGCCTGCTCCCGCCTTCGCTGTTATCACTGTCAACAAGGGCAAGGAGCTTGCTTGGTTCGGTGCCTCTGATATCAACGGCCAGGAGGTCACTCCTTCGAACCCCTTTGGCTCTGGATCGTTCGGCGACCTTGGACCCAACCAAGTCTTTACTTACTAAATAAGACCGATGGTTCAGAAAGGGTCAGTACATAAAGGACAAGGCTAATGACTAAGATTGATGGCATATCACTCATTAAATAATGTTTAGATGATTAATGGTATAGATAGAGTTTTGGATTAATACAAGTTTATAGAGAAATGCGTGCGTTAAACGCAAGAGACCAGACGCTAGTTTGACACAATGCCTATGATATTGAATTGTGCCGCCTTCATCTATCACCATGGTATTAGAAGGCTGGAAAGTATAGAATGCCTGTGATATGCCCAGGTGGTCACAACTTACCACCACCAGTCAGTCAAAGCAGAATTGGAGTCTTAATAAGCATACAAAGGGCGAGTATAATGGGAATTAACTCTTATAGTTGATGAAATTGTACTACATTAAGAACTTTCATGATGACTATAGCTACATGCGCGTAGCACCAAATGTTAGCTGCTGTTTAATAGATACAAATATATTATTGTTATGCATATAAGTGGCATCTATGCCACCGATAGATCTAGAAGCCGATACCGAAAAGGATATTCTTCTATGTATTCTTTTCGTACTTCTCGACGATGATAACTCGATTCAACATGGAGTTGGAGCTGGGGGTCGGACCATCTACCACCGATGTACGCAATACAGTTAAACAAAATTCGAAGATTACGCAGTAATTTTTCTTTTGGAGACGACTGGGTATATATAACTTGCAAGTAGAGGATAGTTCGTGGGAAATTCACCAAGCGTAATTTCTCTGCGGAGGAATTGCGACGGAGGAACTATCTCGGTATATGGGGGATTTATAACCCCTTCGCCCCACACGAATGCATTATATCAAGATTTTGAGTTCGTTTTCCCCAGGATCGGATAGCCGATAGAGCATGGTTCTGGAGATGCGGGGGAAAACAGTTGCTGAATTGGGCATACAATCTTTCTGGTTAAATAGCATTTACCGCGGATATGTCAGTGGTTTACCGAGACGTCTGAGACGGCCCTCGATTTGGTAATGTACGAGGTATATTGGAGGCTTGTAGCGGATAAATTTCAGTGGGATAAGAGATAGAATCATCCGGTTTTCTGTCCTTAATTTCGGTCGAGCGGAAATGTAGTCTGTCATGTCTCTATAGAATTGTACTATTCTACCCGTTCACTTGCCGTACGACATATAAATACAATCAATATAGACCACAGATTATAGAGTAAAGGCAAGCCCTCAGCCAAAGCTCCAATTTTAAGTTTCCCTAAGTCTTTCCAACAACTATCATGCACTTCAATACTGCTTTGCTTATGGCTTTAATGGCGAGTGGAAGCCAAGCCGCAACCATGAACCGACGAGCCTCGAACTATTGGAACGGATTCTCAAAACTGAAGACTCTGTTTGTATTGTAAGCATTGAGCTTCAACATGTCGTTGGCCGCCTTCTGACTCTCCTATAGCGGTGATTCCTACTCCCGGACTGGGTTTGATGCTTCAAGCAAAGACCAGCCTTCAGGACAGAACCCATTGGGTAACCCAGCATTCCCAGGCAGGACCAGTGCCAATGGACCCAACTGGGTTGGACATTTGACAGTCACGTACAACGAATCGAGTTTTTTAACCTACAACTACGGTACTAGTGGAGCAACTCTTGACATATCAATCGTTAACAACAACGGTTATGATGTTATCAAGGAGATTGATGAGGGCTTCTTGCCTTATCACACAGAGGGCAAGACATTCGATTCAGAATCGTCCCTTTTCGCAGTTTGGATTGGAATCAACGACATCGCGAATAGCTATCTGAACGAAGACCCGGATGTCAACGCAGAGATCTTCAAGAGTTTCCGATATCGCATCGATACTCTTTGGAAGGCAGGCGCCAGAAACTTTCTTCTCTTGACTGTCCCGCCCCTTGAGCAAGCTCCCCGTATTACCGAATCCAGTGCTTCCGCAACAAGAATCCCTCTTATTGCCAAGGCAACAGAAGACTGGAACAAGAGGGTCAAGGCATTCCAGAAGCGTATCAAGGATCTCCACCCAACGGCTACTGTCTTTGTTTACGATACCTACCAGCTCTTCCAACGAGTTATTGAGGATCCGTCTCACTACAAAGAGACTTCAATCTACAAGGACACTGCCACATATTGCCCGGCTTACAAGGAGTGAGTTTTGGGTCCTAATTATGTATTGCTGGTTTGAAATACTAATTCTTGACAGTGGAACCGATAAAATTGATACTAAGCTTGACGAGTGCGACTACGCGGCCAACGAGTACTTGTGGCTCAACAGTTTCCATCCTACCTTTCCGATGCACAAACTTCTAGCAAAGCATGTAGCCAAGTTCTTGAGCTCCCAGTAGGGCCTTCATCTTTATAATGTACATGGCCAGGTGTTAGCAGGTTGAGATTATATATTTAAAGCAGAGGATGTCACCTATCTTAAGCGGAGCAAATAATTTATTATTTCATTCCGAGATATTATAGCTACTATATTAGTGGCGGATTCATAAAAAACTACTAAGCTTGTCGTGCCCGTGTTGTCAAATATTAAGTATTTAACTGCCCCAGGATGTGAGCTCCTTTGACCTGGCATGAGTTCCCATCACCGCAGTACAATAACCCTCGGTCCTTGGAACGCGAAGAACCTAGTTGATCCGAAACTTGCACCGCTTAGAATGCTCTACACCCACATTTTCCGGGGACATATTACTACAAACGTTGCCCAAACCTAAGGGTTATCAGTTTGCTTTCTAATTACCCTCAGAAACAGACTCGTAGTCTAGTCAGGCATCAACGTGAGTACAACAGCGAAGAAGTTAAGAAGTTCAATCGACTTGACACAGGAACAGAATTTGCCTAAAACAGCCTGCCTGTAGCAAGCAACAGTAAAGGGGTAGGTAAAATGGTAGAGCCTACCCTGAATGTCAAGTTAGGCACATATAACTTACAAGAGATGGCTGAAAGACTAAGGTATTCAAAGCTAGGGAGGCTGGTTTTCTGCGCAATTGGCTTCCATCCTAATGTCAGTTACCAGGGACATGATTTGTCAGTTTAATGGTGATCTCGGTGCTAGATATCTTTAGCACATCGAAATATGGGTGTTAGGACCCGGGGGTAGGAATCCCAGTATCCGCTGGGACTTAGCATAGCAATCTTTCCTCTCTCAGAGACCAAGGCTATTTACTGCTACTAAACGTATCTATCATGAATAAGTTGTCTTAATAGAATATCTTATAGGCTTACTAAAAAGTTTTTGCCAGCCTCTTACAGATTAGCACAGGATTACATTTCGGGTATCAGTAGATCCCCGCAACTTTTACTCTTTTAGGCGTAACAACTGACATGGGGGCTGAAATTCAAGGGGCCCAGAACCCCCTCACCAACTTTTATCTCCAAGGGGGTTCCTTGGGGAAGGATTCGATAATAGAGGGTGAGCTCTGCAGGCTCTGCGGTTGTGGATTAGCCCGTATACTAGATATGCGAGATATACGAGAACAGTAGCTATACGCCGAGCTTTTACCTCATACCAGCTCTTTGTAGTAACGATGCAGGGAAAGTTATCTCATCTTATCAGTTTTTATGTGCATCAATCCCAAGTGCCGAGGTATACCAGGACTTGATCCGGTGTCCCGTCAGCCTCTTTACCCACCCACACACACACACGTCGATTACCTTCAACGAAAACTTGGGGATCGGCAGAACCCGTGGAACCCACAAAAGCTGTTGAAGCTAATTACGTTGCAAACGGTGAGTGGGCATATCCACAACTGCCAAGGATCTTCACCCAGGCTGAAGCCTGAAGATCGCCAGTTCTCGAAAGGGCAGTATGGCCGAAGCGCTAAACAAGACGGCTGCGTTTCATTGCCCACTAGCCAATCGCCTCACTATCAATAGTCATCCCCCTCTTCAGCTGCTAGAATTTGCCCCAGAGCCATCACGTATTAAAGCCCCATTCCTGAGGCACGGCCCGCTGTTGACTCTACTCCCTTGGCACTCAACCTTTTAAACAACAAACCTTGACGACGATTCTACAATACCAACACGATGGCTCCCTCAAAGACCGACGATATTGCGCCTGCGCCCGTCTCTCAGGACACAGCTGAGCTTCCTGAGCGACCCAAGGGAGACGGGTCCATCTTGAACGAGGCTGAGCGCGCCGAGCTCGCCTTCACCGACAAATACAGCGCCCCCGATGTGTATATCAACGGCAAGACCGATACTCTCTGGTTCCCATGGATTGGCCCGATTGAGCTCAAACCACTTCGAATGGAAACCAGAACTGGAACATTCGTCGTGGGTTTGCGATCACCTGTTGCTGCTGGACTGGGCAAGCACCGACATCGTGGCAGCGTAACAGCAGTCACCATCTCGGGAGAATGGGGCTATAAAGAGTATGTTGAGTCCAAGCCTACCTCTTAACATGTCTTTACTAAGTTATCTAGGTATGATTGGACTGCGCGCCCCGGAGACTGGGTATGCGAAAACCCTGGCGTGATCCATACCTTGTCCGTGGGCGACAACACCGAGATCGTCTTCACTATCACTGGAAGCCTTGAATTCCTCAACGAGGATGATAGTATGAACTTCACATTGGATGTGTTCAGCTTCGCAAAGTTGTACTACGACCACTGTCAGGAAAAGGGATTGAAGCCAAACGATGCTCTGTGGCATTAACCTAGATTAGCTAATTGATGTGTCTATTTACGGCGATTAAGCTTTTCGCACTAGGATTAGACAGATCAACCTTGAGAGACTTGTTCAAGAACAACCGCAAAAGATCTAGACGTAAGCCCCTGAAAGTTACACCTTCTCCACGCCGGTGATCATCGCGTTAGAACTCTCGCCGTAGACTAGACTCAGCGTCGTTTTCGGGAAAGCAAGTATGTAACATTAGGCTCCCCGTAAACCGTTGCAGTTCCCATTTTTCGGATATTCATGCTCCACTTGGAACGTTTGGCTCTGATGGGTGAATACGACGCTACTTTGTGACGTTGTTGTGTGAAGGTTACATGACATGTTTCAGCTAAGACTTGAGCTAAATATACTTGCACAGTCCAAAGAAAACGATAGTAACTTTTAGAATGCGATCGTGCGCTTCTAGTTCCCACCGCTAAAGCACTGGTTGACTAACTTTACATTGACCATTTTACAAAGCAATTCCAACTCCTCGCTGTGTGTCACTGCCCGTGTCCAGGCTATTTGATCAGCGTTGCTTGGAAGTGTGCACTATCGTCTCATTCGTGACAAATATCCCACCAAAGTTCGACCCAAGATCTCCAGGCTTGGTACCACCTGATCCAGTGACAGTCGATGTGTATTTGTTACCAGCCGGACGGAATCGGTCGATTGCGTGACTCTCAAAGTCGGATACCGAACCGTGTGCGCCTCCATCGTCTGAATCGGCAAGCTGGTGTGTTGAGCTAGATTCATCGTTGGGAGCCGACTTGTTGATTGTATCGAGGCGAATCGACTGCTTCGTTTGACTGCGACCGTATGTGTTTCCGTAGCTGCTTGAGCTTGCACCGGTTGTCGTTCTCGGGTGTGTACATGTGAAGATATATGTGCAGGCGGGTCGGATCGTAGGGAGGGAAGCTGCACGACAACGTTAGAGTCATCACACGAGAGGTTGAGGGTAGAATATACCTGAAACATTAATAAGGTTCACCTCGACTGTTGCCCAAATGACGATATCGCAGATGTTCCACGTCAAATCAATCGATTTATCGTCAAATACTCTAGCAGCAACAATCACTTTGATGGCAGCCGCACAAATGCTTCGTTCGTTAGCAAGTCAGTCAATCAGTGCGTATCCGGATGCCACTCACAAGAATCCGAATGTAAACATGACCATAATACCAGCCTTCTGCAGGATAGGGAGCTGTAACCGTCCAATGTGCCACATTGGTAGGATCAAGATGGCGATATCAATAGCAGCATGCACTAAAGTAGTACCAAAGAAGAACTTCTTGTCTTCAATAGCGCAGTACCCGCCGGCAGTGGAATCCCAGAAAGCTTGCACAGGAACGCAATGGAATATGCCCATGAAAAGCTCGTTACAGTTAGTATTGAACCTGTGACAAGAGCGTAGGAGACACTTACTCGGAAGATTATCCAGATAAGTGAACATCCGTATAAGATTTGGATGGGAAGTCGAATACTTGTGACCCGAAACATGCGCCAATACAGACTCAAGATGGAGACTTTGGCGAAAAACAGACCGAAAGCGTAAAAAAGCTCGGCGATATAGAGCAGCAGCTTGTGTTCGTAGAGTATGGTCTCAATTGGTACGCCTTTGATGTCCGTGATATGAAGTCCAAGGCCACGGTTGACCCCTTGCCATTCATGTCAGCACTATGTCGATCGATCTGCGCATGGCAACCTACAGTAAGGAATGATAACGATCCAACCAACTGAGATGGCCTGCAAAGGTTAGCCACAGAGTCGCTTTCCAAGTCAAGATGGTAGCAGTAACGTACATAGCCGCAGAGCGCAAAGTAGTCATCCCATGACAGGGGAATCCTCTTAAGTCGACGACTCAACAAGCGGAGCAGTGTGATAATTGTCGCTGCTGCGAACGTGACAAAGACCACAGTCCGAATATCAGTCTGTTTGGATTCCATTTTGGCAAGTGTTTGTCCGAGATCAACAGAACGGATAGACTGTCCAGGAGAGACTCGTGCCGCACAAACACGCAGTCGGTCGCATGAATGGAAGAAAAACAAGGATAGCGAGCCTCAACCCGAGGGGACGAAACAGAATATGTATACACCTCACTTGTACCCTTGAAAGCTCGTCAAGGCACAGTCTAGCAGGGCATGTGAAGAGAGCGTTTTATTTACTAGTAGGGTTAAAATGATACTAAAGTGGCCTATCCGTTCACTACAGAATTTTAGCTACCTAGTACGGAGCGAGGCTTTCGGCATTCCTTCCAGTGAAACCGGGGGTTGGAAGTGGCCTGCATTGCATTACGCACATGTTTGTAAAAACTCAGGGGTCAGTAATTACGAGTCACTTCATGAAGATCTTGTTCCTTCAACTAAGACTAACAGGGAGCGGGGAACGTTCACTACCGGTAGATGGAGCCGCTAGGCAAACCATGTCACCCTCGCAACGGAGTCTTCGCTTGTTTAGGAAAGGCTGTTTCTCCATGGTTTGACTAATGAGTTTCCTTGGTTACTCTGGTCAATTAGGCTGTGGCTAGTCTTATCAGTCTGGTAAACGCGCTGAAGGATGAGGCCCAACAGGATCTCCAGACTCCGGCTTTGGGCCTAAAGGCTAAAGACGACATCACCCTGGCTAGGTACTTGTTCAGCAGCCTCAAATCTATTAATTAACGCCTGCTTTTCTTTCTAGATTCGCCAATGTCCTTAGCTGGCTGTTCGATGCCTTGTTTAGTGTATGCATGACATCCTGGGTAACCCCTACCCAACACTTTACATAATAAGAAAGAAAAGAGATGGACATGTGGAAATTATAAGAGTATCTAGCATAATTTAAATATTTGCTAAATCACTAGATCTATAGAGGAAAGTAGTAACAGAATGGCACCAGGACTGTCCTGTCTACAGGAGGGTATACCACAAGCTGCTTGTAATAGCAATTTCTGAGAATAATAACTCAGTTTGATGCAGTCACTTAGGAGTTAATAGTGACCAAAGCATTATCAGCGCTCAGGCAAAAATGAAAACGATTAAAATTAGCAGCTTTTGTACTGAAAGCACGTCGAGACCGATGGAAACATGCATTGAAGGAGCCGTAGCCTGGTTCCGTGGCTCCTATCGCCCTATAACCAGTTTTTAGCAGACCTTCCTAAAGTGGATGGACTCGTAGTGGCTTCCATCACCTTTTAGTACCGCATCCTCGAGGTCTCCGACGGAGTGTGAGAGCCAGAGATTCCATGTTCAGTGCCCTCGTTGAGGCATTGACTTTTGGTATGCTCGTTTCCGGCCTCTCGACGTTCAAGGTAACCAACTGTTGAAGATGCGAATGATGGTGCTTTGACAAAATCGATTCTGAGGTCAACTCAGTTCAATATCACATTTGATAGATGCCATCAACACTCGCTCGCTGTGTGCGAATCGGAAACCTTTGGAAAGCATACGAGTCACGACGATGCGAACCCAACTGCTTGAACAGGTGAAGTTTCACACCATTCCCATCATCTGAGGGTTGTTTATCACGTCAATCTCTCGTAGGATATCATCTCAAAATGATAAACCCGATATTAGAATAGTTTAATGTTACATGTGAGTTTCGAGTATGCTTTATCGTCAGGCTCTTTGGGCAACTGAGACCATCTACTTCCAAGGGTTCTAGATCGCCAGTGTTCTTAAACCTTGAACTCTTGGGGTTCCTGTGCGGCCTGAAGAGTCTAGAATCCTTGTTCGTAGACTTAACTGGTTATTTTAAGACTCCGAACCTTTGCTGTCGTAAGCGAGACCACAGCTGAGCCATTACTTGTTTGAGAAACAGCGGCTTGATGATAATTGGACGTTCCGTGTGTGTAATGATTTCTGTTGTGCTTGGCTTGAGGGTGCTAAGTCCTGGTTCGGGGCCTTGAATGTCCCACTTGGACTCATCAGCAGCTTTGATATCAAACCTTAGGTTCGAGTCAAAGTCTGGGCGCGCTGAGAGATCTCTCATCCCATTTAACCCTTTGGCAATGGCCTTGAAATTGTTGTTGATAAGAATTGAACCACCCGAGGGCTAGAGCAGTGAGAGGAATTGTGCATCGAAATATACAGCCATTGCTGGTACTTGGATGCGGCTTGATCATACGCTCGGTCTTATTCAGCACATAATGCTTGCTAACAGGAGTAGGGTTTCTTATTATTTTGCGAAAAGCCTATTTCTCAGGCCGAAGGTGTTTTATTCATCCTTCTCTGAGCTCGGCCATGTGGTCTTTGGACAGTGTTAGGGGCCTGTTGTTACACTTTGGCCATACCCATTCAAAAAAGACGCTCAGAGTTATCAGCTTCAAGCCCAGGCCAAGCATAAACCTAAACAACAGTCCAATCTTGCTTCCACTCAAATCTATGATAGCCAACTCATCAAGCTGTACGCTCTCGCACTAGTACAAAATATCTTGCTCGAGCTACTCTATATAGGACACTATTCCCCTTTTCATCCTTGCACCAGTTCTATCAATGCAGTAAACGAACGAGCTGATCAGAACTCTCGTTGCACCCGACCTGAGCATTCTAATTATCAACAACCCCCCTCTTCTGGCCTCTGTGATCAATGGATGACAACTCAGCGTCCTCTCCAAATGAGTGTTTAGTCACTCCCTGCCGAGACCTGAAACCCGAGGTTTTAGTCTGCGAAATGTGGAGGGCACGCAGTATAAAGCTAAGGATAGGATGGAGGGTTGGAATAGTGCCACAGACAATCATCAAGAAGAGCTCAGCCGTAACCCAGACGAATATGTCGTAAGTGGCCCAAGTCTGGTCAATGCGATTGGACAATTCCACTAGGTATTGTCTTTTGATTCCGGAGCAGATAGACGTCAGAATGTTTAGACCAAAGACGATAGTGAGTTGTATCTTCTCAGTTGGGCTGGTATTGAGTTTCCAGAAAACGGTTGCTGGGATAATAGCCAAACTGGCATCAGCGAATGTATTGAATGCTTTTTAGAAATATTAGAGGCCGTATTGAGGTACTTTAGCAGGACAACTTACATCCAGTAAATGTTCCATAGCCTGACTTAACATAGGGGTCGATGCACTTCCCTTCAACCCTTGTATCCCACAGAGCTTTGGCGGGCATACATTGTGCGAAAGTCAAGGTGGAGCAAGAAACGGCGACAAGAGTCGCTAGAATGATCGTGATAGACCACAAGTATATCCGCTGCCATTGCATGTTTGACAGTTTAATAATCGCAAGGAGCAGTGCTGAAACAGAGATTTTCCCGGCAGCAACACCCATAATCCCAAAGACCTGGCTGAGCCAGTTCAGGAATAATACCAATGACACATTGTCCAGATCGGATTTTTTAAGGTTCTCAATGTGCTGTACACCGCCGTGCAAAGCGTAGATGGTTAGGGATATACTCCATCCAATGAGGCAGAGCTGATCTCTGGATTAGCTGGTTCTAGTCGCCCCTTCTCCCTCAGCCGAGACATACCGTGGCGAAGATCATGAAGAAGTCGTCCCATCCAAAAATACGATTTCTAGTGCGGACAGAGACCATGAGGATCGCGATAAGGATTGAAAAAGCCGTCAATGGCCATATAATTCCGGTGAGGTCTGGCCCTCAGTCAGGTACTCCGGTTGCAACACCGGCTGCGACCATTGTGTAGCACTGGAAGAAAGACGGTTGGCAGTCCTGAACAGAAGGAGAGAGAAGACTAACAGGTTTTTAAGTCTTAGGAGTATGTTCTCATTGGGCTCGGGGCAATCAAGGCATGTTGGTCGAATATAGCCTTTCCGGTTCTGACAGGGGTAGCACCAGGCCGCTGACTGAAATAATCTCATGAGGTTTTAGAAAAAGAAATAATCGTGTAGACCTGAGACGATTAAACCCTGTGATCAACACGCTGCATGTGTGTTTGTTTGTTGGTGATGGCGAGTTGACCAACAGACCACTTCGGTTGCATGATGGAAGTGCCAACTTGAAGTCTTGATATTCAACTTATCACTCTGCCTTGGAAGCAAAAGGGCTTGAGGTTTTCAAATTCGGTTATTAAGTTTAGGCTAGTTCTTTTCTTTGCGGTTTTCAACATTCTCCGTGTTGATATACACTCCTAACTCACAAGTTAAGACCCTGCTACACCTTTGCAAGGGCCTTTGGCAAAGTTCCACTTAAAAGTGCCAGTTGGTTGACATATCATCTAGCCGAGGTGTGAGAGTCAACAATACTTCTGCTTTTGGCACTGCATTTCTGAGGCATTAGGATATCGACCAACTCAAACTGCTTCTGCACAATCCCGAATCATTAACAAATGATGCACAACGGCAAGAGCCCAAGCAGCTGTGTCATCAAGCTCCTGGAGCTCTTGAGGCACCCTTTGAAACTGTTCAGCGCCTGGCATACTCGGTACGGCCGCTTCCCTGGAGATGGTGATAGCAGCTGACTAGAAATAAGCCCTTGCCTTTGGTGACCTCGAGGATTGCACAAGAACATAAGGTTTTTACGACATTGGTAGCGCGTGAAGATTCAGTTGACCTTGCTACTCTGGCCGAGGTCAGTGGTCTTCAAAGCCGTGTCTTGGAGCCCATCTTGGACTACCTCGGTACTCAAAATATGGTTGTAGAGACTGAGCCGGGATGCTTCTCAGCAACCAAGCTCACCCATCTCCTAACAGCTCCTATATTTCAGGATGCAATCACACACTTTTAAGAGGTATGACTCTAACCATCAGCCCTGAGCTAATAAGCGTAGCCATGACAATTGCCTACCAGCCTTTATGGCATTCAACACAGTGTTGAGTAACCCTTCCAACGACCTCACTGCCTTTAGAATCGGCCAGCATTCGGAAGAAGACTTTTATACTTGGATGGAGACTCACCCTGTGCAACAAGGAGCCTTCCATCGGTTCATGGAAGCTCAGTTCGCCAGCCTCCCCACCTGGCTTGACGTAGTCGATCTTGGCGATGAGCTGGCCAAACATGCTTTGCCGACAGAGGTTGTCTTCGTCGACGTTGGAGGTGGCGCTGGACAACAATGCAGTGCACTCAAGATGAAACTACCCAACCTCAAAGGCAAGATAGTCTTGCAGGACCGACCTGAAGTCCTTGAAAGAGCGTTACCCGTTGATGGAATGGAAAAGATGAGCTATGACTTCCTGACAGAGCAGCCAGTGAAAAGTGAGTTGCCACTGATATGAGATAGTTAACCAGAGGCTGACCCCAAAAAATAAGATGCACGGGTTTATTATCTCCGTCAGATTATGCACAACTTCGACGACGAGACATGTATCAAGATCTTGCAGTCCCAAATCCCTGCTATGGGCCCCAATAGTTTCATTGTAGTCGATGACAAGGCCCTACCAGACGCCAAACCTCCCCTGGGTACTCCAGGTATAGAGTATACCGCTGCTCTCAGCTTGGCTATGAAGGTAATGTTTGATGCTCTTAAGAGACGCGAGACTCACTGGCGACAACTTTTAGCCCGCGCAGGGCTGGAGATTAAAAGCATCCGCAAGTTTACCAAGTTCGATGATGCTTCTATCGTTGCCGTTAAGCAGCAGTGATGGCAGCTTTTACGAGGATAGAGACATGAGTCCTTTCTAGATTAGAAATGAAGTTGAGGAATTATACAGTTTCAGGATTTTGATGTGAAATTATCTATCTCGAACAGGCAGATATACTGGGTAGTATCGTAGTGTAGCCAAGACGAACTCAGCATACCTTCGCTAGCCTGCCATCACTACCAAATTCTACCAACACCAGCACCAAGTTTGCATACAGCAGGGACCAGCTTGAGTGGCGTCAGCTTGTAGCGGTAATCAGCCTTATAAAAGTTTCCTTTCTGTGTAATATTGACACCGGCCTTGCCCCAGTCATTTTCTGTTACGAGGTCAGCTTTCGACTATTTTCCGGTATTTAGAAGATACATACTGGCGCCGAGGTTTGCATAACCATCAAGCTCTTCGTCACCGCATGTGCAAGTGTTGGGTGAATCTTCCGGGATAACCAGACCGTAAGTGCTCAGGGCCTCACTGGTGTTGCCTCGGAAAACGTTGCCCTCGACAAGGACCTGGTTGTGTCAGCCCTTGTGCTAATAACTGGCTATAATGGACTCACCTGGTTGTCAGAACGGCTATGGATAGCCTGGTAGAGAAAGTCCTCATAAAGGTTACTGTAGATGTGTTGGTGACCGAAGCGGCCTGCGGGACCGCGAGTGCCCATGTTCTTCCAGTAATTGTGGTGATATGTGACGTGCAGGTGGCCAGAGTCGAGCTCTCTGAAAGTAGCGTCATTGCCAACCAGAGAGGACTTCCAGTGGTCGTGGAAGTAGTTCCACGAGACAGTGATCCAGTCTGATGCACGGATAATGTCGACTTGGCCGTCCTAGTAGACAAGTCAGTAACTTTTAGTACATATGCTGATGTCAGCCCTGTTCTTACATATTGATCAGGGCCATGGTTGATGTCAGAGGTGAACTCGTTATGATCCACCCACACACGAGTGCTGTTTCGGATCGTGATGCAGTCGGCGTCGAGGATATGGCTGATTTTCAGGTTCTGCAGGATGACATTGTCACCATTGAAGACATCCACACCCTTGCCAGTGATATGAGCTGAAACACCAACTCCAATGAGAGAGGTGTTGGAGCCGACCTTGAGGCGTGCTGGGAGAGTAATCTTGCCCTTGACCCTCACAATCTTGGGCTTGGTGCCGTTCACAGCAGCGGCAAGTTCCTCAGCAGTTGATACAATGACGGTCTTACCGCCCTTGCCACCAGTAGTGATACCAATGGGATTATTCTTTGCATAACCTTCAACACCCCAAGTTGCGAGCTTGAGGTAATCTGAGGGAAAAGCGAAGGTGAAGGTTGCAAATACGTAACAGATCAGAGCCAATGTCAGCTTCATCTTGGCAGCGGTGTCCGAAGGACGAAAAGAAGAGATGAAGTCAAGGATGGATTCTCCCAGTTACACAAAGATTGCATGACGGTGAGGTTATATGTACTCAGAAGCCACTGGCTTTCTTCAACTCTTACTCTTACACCAGAGCTCCCTGGAGCTTGGCGAGCTGGTGATAGCTGGCGATAGCTGGCTTGTATCCGGGGGTATGCGGGGAAACCCGGTCGGGATCAACAATTAGCACCAATCCCATCGTGAGAAAAGTTGCTAGATCTGCAGGTAAAGATCGTTCTAGGGCTGAAATTAGTTCCAATTGGTGGAACGTATTTGTCCATGTCATCACGGTTAAAGATGGAGGCTGATCGACCTGGGGGGTCTCGATGGTGTCTGACGAATTTGAAGTAGATACGAAAAAGAACAAGAGTTAGATATCCCGTAAGCATTTTGTCAATTGCTTCTGCCTTCAATATTAGTGGACAAGTCTAAGAAGAGGCCTGCCTCTGCCATTGACGATGAGATACTAGAATTCTATAAAAGTTCGTAACTGGTAATGGTAGCAAAGAGCAACACGGTTGTCTCTTGAACTTGAGGTCCTAAAAGATACTACATATGCAAGTATCTCCCCACGCCTAGAGCAGGCCACAACGTCCTGCCTAATCCGTTGGTGTTTAATATCCCCTGCTTTCATTAGCAACATCGCCTGCCGTGGCGCCCAGGATTTGTCCCACTGCCCCATTCAAGCAGAGACATTTCTTCATGCTAAACCCCAACATCTGTTGCCTCATCGCCATTGGGGGCAAGAGGGGATGGTTGTATTGCACATGTCATCTCGTTACCCCTGCCCTTTCGTCCTAATACTGCAGCCGACAGACGCGGCTGCAGTTAAGCCATCAATCAAAAGATCAAGATCTCCAAGGCTACTAACAAGATGTCGTTTGTTAACCTATCAATGATCCGCACGTTACGTGCTTGTCATTTGGTGATATTCCCCTGAACAGCTAATCGGGAGATTCTCCATTCGGAATCCTTCCGCGCCTCGGTTCCCTTGGTAGCCCACATAATGGTTCCAAGTCGTTTGTATGCTGCCTGGGGGCTAAGAGATCTCGACCGGACTCGTACTTTTGCGTCTGTCAACCACGAACACCCCCATGCCAAATGGTACATTCAATCGGCCGCAACCATTGTAATCCTCTTAAATTCCATGCAAAACTGAGGACTTGCCTGAACTGATCGATAGTTTAAGGAAACACGCTGGCTAAGGTTTCATTCTTTCCACCTTCTACGTGATCGTTGGAGTGTTGAGTTTTCCTTGAACCTTGGGATATGAAAAGGATAACCACCAGGAAACGAGAGTCGCAAATCACATGCAAGTGAGTACAAAGACAATGTAGGCTTGCGTT
This sequence comes from Fusarium buharicum, assembly GCA_014822075.1. Lineage (NCBI taxonomy): Eukaryota > Fungi > Ascomycota > Sordariomycetes > Hypocreales > Nectriaceae > Fusarium > Fusarium buharicum. The sequence continues at coordinate 36,789 of JAATHB010000130.1, forward strand.
GATCATGACCAGCGTCACATTGATACTACCGCACTAACGCAGGCAATGATTTAATCAAAAAAGTTGTCGGTATAGAAAAATCTGGCCCTTTTCTTCTCCCCTTGTCAGAGAACGATGCATAGGTCTAAAGACACGCGAGGTTCTTTCATGAGCTTCTAGGCATTCTTTCCAAGACAACAGGTTGGATTAAAACACACGATGTTTATATGACGAACTCATAGCCTGTCCGTGACAGAATGAAGTGGCAATTTATTCCTCTATCGATTACTAACTCCAAGAAATTTATTGGTATTGTATTACATATCTGTTTCTAAACTCATTTGAAGCATTTAGGGTGTCACCTGAAATCTGTCGAGATGAGGTAAATACCCTATACATAGAAATAGCGTCGCGTCGACTGGGATCTGCTAAAATTAGGTTCAACTAGATCGCTTCTAGGTACGTCATAGACTTGTCAACCCTTCCCTGACTAAAAACCAAGGTCAAAACTTGTCATTTCTTACACAAACTTGAAATCTCAAGACTCTTTCAATTGACGAGGCACAATGCCTCTCAATTTATTCACAACAGTAGCTGCTGCTTTCTTGCCTTCACTTGCCTTTGCCTCAGCCATTCAGCAACCAGTTCAAGCCTTTGATCATTCGCAAGGCTACCAATTCGACGCCCTCCTCCATCTTCCGGGAATATCTCCATACTTTGATGCTGTGGGCTTCGGTCTATCTCATGCTGCACCAGAAGGATGTACAGTAACCGCTGCCTCATATCTCATACGTCACGCCGCGATATACGCCAATGACGCCGAGTACGAGGATTACATCAAACCCTTTCTCTTCAAACTAGAGGAGCATCGAGGTCATTTTTCAGGCCCACTTGAGTTCCTAAACAAGTGGTATTCCCCAATCCAAGAGGACCGTCTCGAGGATGTAACCCCGTCTGGAAAGGAGGATGCTAAAAAGGTTGGGCATCATCTTGTGAAGCGTTACCGACACCTCGCATCTTCAGTGAAGCGCGTGATTGCAGATACCAAATCGAGGACCTACGATACTGCCAAGGCCTTCTTACAAACGTTTCCTGAAAACGGCAATATCGAGATATCTCGCTTTGACAAGAAGAATCTCAACAACGGCACGCGCGCCCTTCTCCCGCACAAAGCCTGCTCAAAATTCTCCAAGTCTCCCGGCACAAAGCAGCAACTGGAATTCCTAAACAATTACGGCAAGCGAGTTTCTCGTCGTTTGAGCCCATACACCCCCGATGGTTATGACCTTGACCCTAAAGACGTCTTTGCACTTCAATCATTGTGCGGCTACGAATCAGGCATCAGAGGAAAGCGTTCAAAGATATGTGGATTATTCTCTGATACTGAATGGCTCTCATACGAATATGCCTGGGATATGAAGTATGCGCACATGGTTGGGCCCTTCAACCCACTGTCTAATTACCTCGGCTTTCCTTGGCTACACTCACAATCTGTGCTCTTTGATAAAATCAACAATACCTCTGACCAAGCTCACGAAGGTTGGCCTAGCGACCAACGCTTATTCTTCTACTTCACGCACCGCGAAGTGCCGCCATTTGTTGCCACGGCGCTAGGAATCTTTAACTCGTCATCATCCGAAGGATACGATGAATTCCCAACCTCTCACGTCAACCATGTACGGGCATGGCGGATGTCTGATCTTATTCCTTTCCTGGGACATGTTGGCATGGAGAAGATGACCTGTGAGAGACCAGGTGTGAAAAAAGGCGAAGTTGAGAAGGATGAGTTTGTGAGATTCATTGCTAACACTGCACCACGACCTCTGCCGCTGTGCCAGGATGGACCAGGTGATAGTTGTTCATTCAAAGAGTTCAAAGAGATCGTCAGCGTTGGAATGGAAAAGTATGCGGATTTCGATACTGTTTGCGAGAATGAGAAGGAGGATGAACTGTAAGATATGAAGGTACAGGATGACTGGCCTGTGTAATGGTAGCCTGATTTAAGCTACTTGGGTTGCCATGTTTAAAACCTTTCAAATGAGGGTGTTCTGTGATTTAGTCAATTTTGGGAAGAAATGAAAATTTAACGTATGCTACGGGCAATCAAAATGTTCAGCAACCCAAATCTTTAGCGTTGTCGAGTACTTCACCCATTGTTGGTTCTAGAGAAGACTCAGTCTGATTCACCTACGGGCACGCAACTTTGGACTACTAGATCCAGTGAGCACTTTCGAAAACATCTCCGCATCAAGCGGACCACTTTAACTCTGCCTCTTGAACGCATAGAAGCATTGTAAAGTGTATTTAAAGACATGACATTAGACCGCTGCCATGTTCACCGATCCTTGAACCTCAACCTTTTCAACCTTGGAATCCGCTCTTATATCCGCAAGCAGTGTCTTGTCAACCGAGACAGCAACGTACACCACTTTCTTCTCTATGAACGAGTATACATGATCAATGTGCGGCTTGAGGTCCTGCTGAACGGTGGTTGCGTGTTCGTCCAGTGAGTGACCGGGTTTGAGGTAGACGACATACGAATCTTTCACGCGGTCTTTATACGGGAGGTCGTCATTGAGTAGCGGCGCCTGGCATGCCATTATGGGCGCTACTATGGCATGTGTATATCTTTCAGCAGTTAGCGACACAAACTGTACCATAAAGAGGGGTATTACCTTTAGAATATGGGTGGAATATTTGATACAAAGCCAGTGTTTGTGCCAAATCAAATTAAACAAGTGTTGTGTAGTATGAGAATAGCAGATCTCCCAATTGTTTGGACTTAATAAGAGGGAATAAGGTATAGCCGGTAAGTCCGGTTAGTGTGGGTGATTAGAGGATCAGATGATATTGCTCATATATTGTGCCAGTGGCTATGCTCGTGCGTTAGCTTGTGGTGGTAATACGGAGTTTACTCTGCCGAGGGGCTGAGAGTTGTTTCCGAGGGGGCTATAATATCAGCTTGGGCTGATACGATGCGAGCGAGCCAGTGGAATATCAGTTCAAGCATTTCTCGGTCTTTTATCTGTACAATCCTACACTAACAGGCCGGGATATTAGATTAAAACTTTACTTCTTTCTGCTTAGCATCATCGATCCTTCGATGCGTTCCTGTCTTTTGATGCTTGCTAAGGATTCTGCCTCGGATTAGCCTTCTATTCTTAATGCCATTGGCTTGCTCCTGGACACCCTCTTAATGCTCGCGCAGGGGACCTCATTCCTTCCGTTCACATGAAACATGAGGAGGATTATTTGTTTAGTGTAATTGATTCAAGATAGAGGAAATTTGTCAGTGTAGGATTTTGTCCTTCTGCCTGACCTCATATCATGCTTCCATCCTGAATTTGTTGTCAATAACTCTAGAAAGGAGGAAGGACGAAAGTCACGAAGAAATATCCGAAATTGTACAAGACCGCCTAGAGAAGTCTCAGAAGGTCCCAGGTAAAGCCGATATAGCTAAACTGTGTATCAACTGGAGCAGACTGCATATACTCTTTTACAGGGGTTGGTTGGGTGATGGTGCAACAGAACTCGTTCAAACTGACATGGTTAGCTCTTGGTCACCAGCCTCACTCTAAATATAGTGTTAAATCCGTTGATGAATGCATGTAATATTTGACAAATCCTTGAATGAAGGGTTGCAATATCCGATGGATCCTTTAGCAAAGGGGCCATTAACCAAAGCATGTGCCATATTGTAAATACTTTGCCTTAGGCTTCTAGGGAACACATAGATGTATAAATGAGCTGACAGTATCCTCAACATTTCTCATATCATCAACAGCTTCTCTTTCAATTATATCGTCTAAAGCCATTCGCCATTTCATTGTATCATTCGTTTACAACCTTTGTCTCTTTCTGGCAACGCTGTACGTTGATGCTCGCCAGGAGCAGATGCTTGAAGCTACAGCCTATTCAGTTACCTTTCAACGATGAAGCTCTTCCTTCTCCCTTTTCTCTCCTCTTATGTCTTGGGGGCCCTGGTCCCTAGGGCAGAAGTCCCTTGCCCGTAAGTCAAACCCGGCTTTCAAGAACCTGAATGGGATCACTATTGTTTGGGATACCTTGACCCTGTCATGTTAAGAAGAGAACCCATGGCGTGGAATGCTGACTCTGATATCTGCAGGTACCATCGGCCGAAAGCTGAATTGATTGAAGATGAGTACATTGTAGTGCTTCATCAAGGTCATACCATACAGCAGCACTTCGAGCACATTGGAAGTGATTTGACTGTAAATGCTTCCATGTTCTATCCAATTGACTCTGTCAACGGATATCGCGCTAGGCTTCCCCATGACCTCGTCCACGACCGCATTCGTTTTGATCCCGGAGTTGAATTTGTCGAACATGATCAGAGAATCAGCCTCATCGATCCCATCAACGAAGGCGAGGACGAATCGCCTCATGATGAATCGGCCGAGGTAAAACCTGGATTTGTAAGTAAACTTTCTGAAGAGCTCGTCTTAGTCTTGGCATTCCACGCATAGGAACTAGTACGTTATTGATAGTACTGACTCTAATTACTTAAAGTTACATGGCCTCATGAATCGTCTGCGCAACTTTCGGCGAGATAACTGGTGGCACTGGCAGATTAATCATCGAACAGGTGCATGGTACGATGCTCAGAAGACCTTTGGAAAGAAGCACGATCCCATGTGGTGGTGGACGAAACAGAAGTGGGAGGTGTTGGATGGTGCCGGGGTATGTATACTCTCTGTGTCTACTCCAATGGTTCATATATCAGGCTGATCCATCTTACAGAAAGGCGTTAACATCTATATCGTCGACACTGGTATACGTCTCTCACATGCAGATTTCCAGGGACGAGCAATCAACTTTCATCTGGAGGACACTTCGCCTTACGTGGGCGGTGCCACCGCTAACGATATACACGGACACGGAACGCATGTAGCCGGCATTGCAGCTGGTGTCCGCGGAGGCATGGCGCCGTGGGCGACCATCGTCAATGTCAAGATAATGTGCGCGAAAGAGGAACCGGGTTGCCAGGGGGGCAGTGGAGGAGGACTCACCCAAGCAATCAGCGACATTACAACAGAGGTTGGTTCAACATTAGTCACAAAGTTTGCTCATGCTGACTCGTATTTCCAGCATAACAACTTCAAGCAAAGAAACGACAACGCCCCGCAAGGCTGGAAAGGCTCGGTGATCAACCTGTCGTTGACTTCAGCGGACTCGGAAATCCTTCGGCGAGCCATGAAAGCAGCCTTCGACTCGGGTATTCCCATCGCTGTTGCGGCTGGAAATGCTAGAAAAGACACCGTCAACGTCGTTCCATGCAAATATACTGAATCGAGTGTCTGCGTCGCATCTTCAGACATCGACTACAAGTATTCCACAAGATTCTCCAACTTTGGCCGCGAGGTCAAAATGATTGCACCTGGCAGTGAGATCTCTTCTGCCTCGAACGAGAATGACCGGAAATATGTGTACAAGTCTGGCACCAGCATGGCATGTCCTTGCGTTGCCGGTGCCATGGCCATATACGTCTCTTTCGAGATTCTCGACAACGATGTGAACAAAGTCTGGGACCGCCTTGTCAAGAACCAGCTGGTTGGCATCATCTCCGACGTCCCCTCTGACCCTCCAACTGCCAACAACTTTGTCAACAGCGGCATCAACTCGGTCCTCAAGCACGAGCATGAGCCCTACTACGGTGCACTCTCGATCGACCACCCACCTGGTGCAGACGGCGCTGTTAAAGCAGACGAACCCCAGCAAGGACAAGGACAAGGCCCGAAGGACTGGGAGGAGGACCCCGACCCTGGTCCAGGCTTTGAGACTGTTGGTGTCTCCAACAGTGACCCTAACGCCGTCGTAGTTGTCACCGAGGTGTACACTGGTCCCGTGGAGACAGATGGCCCCAACCCCGACGCTGAGGAGGACCTCGGCTTTGAGGGAGAAGATATTAGTACTGGCGAATCTGCTGAAACTGATACACTCCAGTGTGCTCCCACCGACACCAATGGCCCAACACTCAGCCGCGGGAACATCGAAGGCCGAATCAATACATGGTGTGACTCCTTGAATCAAGGAACAATTAGCCAAGACGACACGCGCAAGGAAGAAGTGATCCCATTCGGAAGTTCTGCGCCTGGTACAAAGCTCACAGACTTGGTGTTCAGTGCTAACTGGGTCCAAGAGGTTGTGGGAGAAGGCTGTCCAGAAAGAACAAGGGGTACGGAGCCGAAACACTGCAAGAAGGCCATGTTGGAAGTATTAGACTCTTGCGGTGGCAAGGACGGAATGGAAAGTGGTTCTCCGAGATACGGGGGGAGCCAGCAGGGAGATGAGCAGTGTGTGATTTGGAAGATTGAGATTGTGGATAAGGGAACGCAGACGAAGAAGAGGGGTGAACGCAAAGCTTGAAATGATTTAGTGAGCCGGAGAAACATGTTGAAGTCGCTACATAGTGCAAAGATGAGATTAGGTATGAAGCTGGTTGAATAGCGGCGATAGTTTGTAGCAATGGAGCATTACAACCAATATTACTGCATCCCAATAAACGGCTTGACTATAAAATCAAGGCACCGAAATATCCTTGTATGGCAGTTGAAGGAATGGATTTATATAAAACATCAAGTAGATCCGTGATTCTGTGACGCACAATCTCACACAAACAGTGAACACACCATCGGTTTCATCAGAGCCTCAACCATAGTCCTACAAGACTGCACCTTCACTGGTTTTCTTTTGTTTTTCCTAAGTATAAACTCCATAGTATAAATCAGAAGAACCCTCTTCAATTGTACCAAAGCGTCACAAAAACCCTCGAAATGCGGCGAAATAGCTTGCAAAAATTTCCCACTGCACCGCAAGATATCCCCTCGATATGCATTCTGGTTTGCTTCTCAAAGGATTTCCTCTCCTTCTTGTCGTGAATTCGGTTATTATTGGGCCGCTTAGGGATTGAAAAGTCTGAAAAAGGACACTTGGAGACAAATTTGCATGTCTTGCGTGCTCAGCATCTTGCATTCAATACTTGGATAATGTAGTCGCGTTCAAAGAAAGACTTGTGATGTTTCGACACTTTACTTTGAAAGATGTCTCTCGTGTTGTCAGATTGACCCAAGCTGACTGGTGCTCGTCGATCTTTGTAACATTTGATGCCGGACTTGCACAGGCCAGTCCAGCCATGGTGGTGAGAGCAAAGGGTAAGAACTTCATGATGAATAATATTCTGGTGATAGAGAATGTGCTTTTGATCAATGGGTGCGTAGATGTGAAGTGAAGTTTAATATGCCACTGAACGGAGGCTATTGTCTCCTTAAGTAGTTTTACTTTATCACGTTATCCCTACTTCTCTAAGATCTCCCAACCACCTAGGAAGATCAGCATGACATTTGAGACATAATAGTTTACTTGGCTCTCAAGATCTTGATGTACAATAATGTAAACTAGGCTTAATTTCCTTATCTGTATAGTTCTGGGAGAATTTCGTGGTTATTATACGCTTATTCAAGAGTGCGTGAAATACCTTGCTAAAGTTCAAATCATTCCTTAATACATATGACAGATCAGCACCAAAATGGTAGTCGGTTTAAAAGAGCCAAAGCTCGCATACCTGTGAGAACAGATGGACTTGAGGCCAGCTGAAAAGATGGCAATGGGCGGCCATGTAAAGCATGGATCAACAAGTAATGACATAACTCTAGACTTTTTGTTGAACTATCGAAATTATAGCCTGTCCAAGCCTGAGACAACCCAGATATCTGAAATGACTCGGTATCGAATATGGAGTGATCGTTGCTCGCTTCTCCTTGAGGTTGTAGAGATGTAATATCTTTTAGATCTAGTTAAAAGAACCGAGTAAAAGAGCTGGTGGATTCCCAGTTGAGAGAATAAGTTTCGGCATTACTATATGGAACCACTACCCTGTTTCTTGGTAGTAGCTATTGCTCATTAAATACTTGGAGAACCTGCTACAAGCGAACAAGTTAATCTGAAAACAGGTAAATTCTGGAGTCTGGTGGTCTTAACACAACTCAACCGCTTTTGAGTTATCATAGTTGAAACTCGCAAGCGTACTGACTATCATTTGCCGTGTCTCATCTGCATTTTGAGTTTAATACTTCTCACTGCATGCTATCCAAACCCTTTAGCTTTGATCATCAATCACCATGTCATTCCAATGGGATATATTGACGTAACTGTGTTGACTTCGGGCACTTAATCGGCCTTTTATCACCTGTCTCAACTTGTTGCAGGGCTTAATGCTACCCACTCTCTTGGTTGGAAAGAATACACTTCCAGTTGTTGTCCGTAAAACAAGCGTATTCACATATGGTTGGAAAGGGAACCGTTCCGAGATGGCCTTGTATTGAGCATTCTCATTTCACCCAGCCCGTCACCCCATTAATTATCTAGTGATAATTCTTCCATTCAGACCTAGCAAGAATGAAGGCTAGATTTGAGCAGCAGGCGGTTGGTTGGAATGATAAATGACTTCATGAACTATATGGATCGTTTAGAACGATGGCATAAGTGCCGCGCGTCACCTCTATGATCTCGATTTGATCAACTACTACCTAAGTAATATCAGACAAAGTCCGCCGCTAATCTACAAAACTGACTTTGATAACCTGAATGTAATTGCAGTTTGTGAAACCAATCGTCAGCGTCTCGCCCGTCTCATCCAGGTGAGGATACGCTATTCCAGCATACACCAAGCCATCACCAATAGGTTCCGCTTTGAAGATTTCCTTACCTTCTGTCCATGGACCTTCCGGGCTTGAGGCAGTTTTCAGATAGACAGTGCCAGCTGAGGGGCGCTTGTCAGTAAAATTCTCCACTTGATAGCATAATGAACATAATGGACTTACAAAGGTCAAGATAGACGTATATGTATGTCCCAAAATGTTTGTTGTAGACGATTTGTCCCTGGCCTACACCCCACATGACGGCCGTTTCACAATTGCAAGTGGTGAGGACTTCACTCTTCCAACCTTCTTCTCTACCCCACCAATACTCATACTTATCAAGATCGAAAGCATCTTTGGCAGGGACGCGAGCCATGTACACATAAAGCTTGTCGGGAAACTCGGTGGCAGTGTTTGGGGGGTGACCAAATATGTAGATGAACTCGCTGTTGACATCTCGATAGGTCGCAACATCCCCATACTTGGGTACGCTATCACCATCCCACCAGTATCCAGAGTCGCCAAAGCGTTCGGTTACAGTAGGCACGTCGTCAACCAGTTCGATGCGAGCTACACCAGCACCTTTGTAATGCTCATTGTCGTTCTGGAAGGTAGGTGAGTTCTTAGTGTTCTGGGTATGTGCTGTTCTCACTAACCACAAGAATATATAAAACCCCAGTTGCACTGCCAGGGTCTGTCTCAACAATACCCGTGCCTCCAAACCCAAACATGTTGGTTTCCCCCCAATCTTCATTGAAAGGTACCAACTGCTTTTGGTGAGGAACTGGTTCGTCATCGTTAAGATGCAAGTCTTCTACCACGAGGGGATCATCCGTCAAAGCAGACACAGCGTTTCTGACCATGCCATGGAAGCCCTCTGTGTCTTCTGATGGATCGGTGATTCCAGTGTCGCACCATAGTGTATCACCGTAGACAGCATACCATTTGCCTCCAAGCTGGCCTGTGAATCCTAGATCACGTCGACTGGCGCTGTTGCTGGAGGTTTGAGTGCCAAGGAACTCAACGACGACCTCGCCGATAGGATTCTCGCCTTCTGGCTGCGTATTATCGACAACCATTGTGATGTGTGTGAAGATGTTGTAGAATGATAGTAGACAAGAAATTGTATTCGATTGAGGGCCGGACCGAAAAAGAATATGCTGTTGTGGCAAGTCTGCTTTTCAAGTCGCTGTACGCTCTGGGACTTTGAGAGGGGTGAATCCCAGGATGTGGTCGTTGCCGAGGTTCATGTGCAAATGCCAATGCAGGATCGACAAATGAGGGGGTAGAAATGGGTGTGAATGAACTTGTCCAACTGCTGAGGTTGGAAGGGTTAAAATCTTGTATCCTGTCATCGATTATTTGCCTTACTAGGTATTAAGATGAGCAGCCATTGATGACCCTATACGTTAGAAGAGCGGGTTAACATATCTCGCTTCGAATATGTTCTTATGGCTGTATCATACCGAATTATCACTCTGGGTGTTGGTTATAATACTCAAAGTGCCAGAGAAGTATGCTGACTCTTTAAATCGAAACAAATTATCTCGCAGAGGCTCGGGCTTATTAAACACTACCGAATCATCTTATTTAGAATTCGTTCCAACTCCCTGTGACGTCATGCTATTTCTCTTTAACAGTTCAAACTTATACGCATCTGCGAGAATAGACCGGGCCTTCATAAATAAAGTTTTCTTTCACAAGGAAATATATCGAGTAATCACATGTCATGGTACAATCTCCATTACTATAACTGTCGCGTCAGAACGACTGATCTGATTCTTGGCCCTGTACTTGGTCTTGGCCTTGCTAGGGCTGGTCTTGGAGACTGGATGCGATGTGGATCGCCTAACGCTGCGTACAGATAATCACTCCCAGCAAAGCTATTTCGCCTTAACCTATTACAGCCTGTTTCTCCCTCTTGTTGCCCGTCTCTTTCTCTCTCTATCGCAGACAGACAATCTGTCCTAAATTGCTCTCCCGGGATCGTTGGGAGGTCGACGTGATGCTCTTTGCGGTTTGTCGGTTCGGTGATAAAGTCCTGTGCCGGGGTTCCCAACACTTCGCCGAGTCTAGAAAAAGCTTTTTCAATCTTTGATCTATGATGGTTTCTTGTAGGAGGGTCGCGAATTTCTTCACTAGACATATCCTGAGTTCGTGAAGAGGTTGAGAAGCGTGGGCGATTTGTGCTCGACACTCGAAATGATAAATTATCGGCGGCTCTAGAATAAGATGTTGCATCTAATTCTGTAGGCGCAACATGTAGACTTTGCAGCGAGGTGCTTATTGCGGCATGTGAGACCTGCCTTTGCCGTGAGGCATTGTTAACTTGGCGTTGAGCGCAGTTACGTATACGGGCCATTCTCTTGGCCTGCATTAGAAGCAAGTAGAGTGATCGGAGCATAGCCATGGCTGTACCTACAACTGGGGTCCATTAACCTTCACGCAGCATGTGAATGTCACTGAGCCTAACGTATAGTTTGGCAGGATGGCAAGCTCACCAATGTTGGCCTTAGGCTCTGTCTGATAGTCAACCCGTTCACTCAAGAAGTTAATCTCGCCCACGATCAGTCTAGCCAACCCGGCACACCCGCTGCGGGAATTGAAAAAATACAAAGAAAGGATTAGATTGAATCATTCACCTTCTGCATAGCGCTTTTACCGGCGTTATTGTCTTCATTCGCCGGCTCAAGGTCTTGTCGGATATAGGACAATTCTGGTCGACATTTTTTATTAACCTTGAATTATTCATAAGCTCAAATGGTGACAGTGTCATTCCCTTCTAGTATCCTGATATACCAGCGCGGTTTCCAGAGCTCGTTAGCACAAAGATGAGCCCTCAATCAGTCTCAGAAGCAGGCCCGCCTTGAGTGCCCGTCTCGAAGTTCTGCTCCTCTGATGGAGTCTCATCATTGCCTCCAAGGACCACGGAAGAACCAGAGACACCTGCCTGGGAGCCAAAAGCGGCGTCACTGTTCTCTTCAGGCAGCCACGAGCTTGGTGTGATCTATGCCAGCATGTTTCGAATAATCAGTGTCCTTGCGTTTTAGACCCAACGACAACAGGGTTCATTCGTTTGACCAATCCAGGTCATGTGCTGATCCGCCGCAGTGGGGTTTATGCTTTCACTCAAAGTTGAGTGTGAAAAGATCACGGTCATCCGTGTTCTCCTCGAAGTACCATGGTAAACATTGGGAGAAACCCTCGCTTTTTACTTCACTTACCCAACATTTCACTTTTACATGTATTACCGAAGAGAGGAGCCTCTTTGCTCACTATGTAGCATTGAGATAACTCTTTTGTCAAGCTTAGGCGACCAGCCATGTTACTGGGATCCCCAGGTATGGAGAGGCAGCGCGTTTGCAATCAGGGGACCTCAACATTCAAAGGACGATCTCAAGCCATGTAGCAAACTTGACGAGTCGATAACTTGGTACACAGCCACGGGACCTACTACCTACGGTCATGAGTTTATGACGCTGCTTCCTAGCAAAGAAACCATAAATACGCACGCAAGTATTCGCGTTGAAACCAGCAGCGGTATCACCCACACCGATTATTGGTACTTGAGTTTTCATAGGGCCTGTGTGGACATTGCTCATCAGTTTATCCAGCTATCACCAACCTCAAAAGTGGATTCCTTCTGCGATGTTTGGACCACCCTTAATGCGCGATATTTGCAAGGTCCCCAAGGCCATGGAAATCGGGATCGCGTGTCTTCTGTACCGCGAAAAACCTCAAGAGGGACGTATGTATGGTCTGGTGAGGCTGCTTATTACCTTCCTTTGGGAACTGGTGATGACTCCGATAAATGGGTAGGTTCATGATCTCCAGACTTCTCCTTCTATTTGCTAATACGCCATAGTGGTTTGTCGATCCTCTACATGTACCGAATCTTACGAATTGTTTGTTGGAAAATCTACAGCATTCTTCTTGGTCACCTTCAAAAAGCTCCCTACTTTTCCAGGAGCGATTCAACAATTTACCTCAAGAGTTGAAGGACAAGATCACAAGTCACCTCGGGTACGATTTGATGACCCAGACTTATACTGATCTCTTACTCCAGTCGTACTGGAAGCAGGTGCTCTTTCAGATCCCGTTCCTTTGGGATCTTGACATGAAAAAAGTACAACAGTTCCTTGACATACCAGGCAAAGAGTGGGATTGGCAACGATTGGTTCGGCAGCTCATGACTTGTCCTATTGAGGCAGCCCCGGCCCCATTAGAAGAGATAATGAAAGGAGTCAGGGAAATGATTTGGAGTTATAAGCATGTGGGACTATATGTACCCCTTGGCTTGATAAATCGGCGATGAATCTGGCAGATCCTGGATGACATGAACCCAAAAGAGCTGGATGTCTTGGATGACCCCGAGTTCCTGGTTTATGAATCGGATCTTGAGGCGTTTATCGCTGCTACGGGGCAAGGGGGTTTTGATCTAGACGATTATATTAACGTATCAGGGGGTGACCCTAGCGACTGGAGTCTATAATATAGTCGTTCAAGAGAAACTCAATAAGCAACCATTGGATAAAGACCCTTGCCCGCTCGCAAAACGCCAGAGGAAGAAGGCCACACTAACTAAGATAGTCTTGTACAAATTATTATAAATCAATATTAAATAACTGCAGCCTGCCGCTATATATATCAACTTTGCAACCTACTTACGGTCTCACTCAGGCACATCTACCTCAGGCTCTTGACCGACGAGCGATTCAAGTTTCTCTCGAAAAGAATCATCATAATAACTCATGACAGAAGAAACCCGAGTGTTTGTCCGCGTAGTGTCCACCGACGTGCGAGGAGACGGCGCACTGGCGTTGCTATCAACCGAAAAGATTGACTCTCGTCCTGTCACCGAACTATGACTGGCCGAAGTCATCCTCGTTTGTGAGTGCAAGCGCTTGGCGGGAGCAGCTGCCGACTGGTTTCTCTTCTCGAACATGGCGAGCTTATCTGAAACTGATCCTGACCGTTTCTGAAGTGCTGCCCAGTCTTTGTTCGGCCTGGCATCCTCCCTTTCTTCCAACTTCTGAATCCAGGCCAGGCGATCGCTCCAAGTGCCTGGCTGCTTTGATCTGATCCTAGGAACTGGATTTGGGTTTGATGAAGTTGCAGTGTTTGCCGTGGTTGCGCCAGAAGCTGCGATCGTGGGAGGGCGCTGGTTAGCATGCAGTTTCGAGGCCGATTGATTTTCTTTGGGCGGAATTTGGAGGGGCTTGGAAGGTAGTACAGCGGGCGCCGCTTCAACAGGGGCCGGACTGGGTGATCTTGTCACTTGCCGGATGGTGAAATGTGTCGTGCGAGGCGCAGCCGATTTCGATGGTTCTTTGGCGGATGGTGAAGCAACGGTTTCCATGTTTGCTATTGGTCCGACGGTCGTAGTATGCGATGAAACCGGGGTGCAGTCTTGAGTCGAGGCTTGAGCCAAGACGTCAAACTCCGCGAGGAGTGATTTACGGTGATTCTTGGAGCCTTTGGTTGGCTGATGTATCAAATGTCTAGCTTCAACAGGTCGTCCGCGATCCAAAACGCTGGGTGCTTTGGAGATTTTTGTAGTAGTCCGGGTTGCCAGGGCCGGTGCTGCTTGCTCCTCCTCTGCAACATTGGAGATATCGGTGGTAGTCAAGGTTTGAGTGTCCTGGTGATGGTCAAAGTGATGAACTTCGGGTAGCTTCAGCGGCTCTGGAGGATCAGTTTTGGGGACAGGTGGCTGAAGGTCAAGCTGATGTTCAATTGGAGCCGCAGCGGCGGGCAATGATGGCTGCTGGCCCTGTTTGTCCGACTTTGTGGGCTCGACGAGCCAGCCATTCGGGAGATGGAGGCCTTGTAGGGCATTTGACTGAACCTCGAGCAGCCGAAAGTTGGAGGGGACTTTGCCCTGGGAGGTTCCATCGGAGGGAAGGACATCAACTTTGGCCTTGTCTTTACTGGAGCGTCGCCTCAAGATCAAATTCGACAGCTTGTGAGCCAGTGGCCGCCATAGTGGCCTCTCGTTGCTGTTCTTGCCTGCCATGGCATCACTACATGGCCAAAAGAAGGTTGATTGTCCACCAAACAAAGATTGATGATTGTTGATTGTTGATGTTTTGACGAAAGGGGCTAGGAATGCGTGATGTCGCGTTGCATTGCATTATTTCGATTAGTGCGCCCCTTTATTGTTTCAGAACCAGGGTACCTAATTAGGCTTAGTGGCTACACTCGGCGGCCAGTCCGATGACAGATTCCTGTGTTTAATATTTAACCTAATTAATTTATTCCCTGGAAAATAATACTTATCAATGAAACCCTTTTTATATTCAAGATCTATAGGTTATATTTTATAAAGAACTAATTGCTTTACTTTCTGACTGTAATAAGTTATTATTAATATTTTATTCTTTCACACTAAAGGTAAGGTTAGGCAGTAGCTTCAAATATCCAGCACTACTTAAATTATAAGCAATGCGTAATTTAGCTATGGCTAAACATAGATGCCAGAGCAGAACTGAACGAATTAAAGGGCGATATTTAATGCTACAGTTCTACCCAATAAGTGAAGAGATAATAACGGCGGCTTTACCGAAATTGCGGGGGGTCACTTTGAGCACGTCCAGCATACAGATGTGAAGCTCGGTCATGCGCCCGATTTGTGTGCTATACATGCAGCTCACGTCAATTGTAAGGTGTATAAAACAGAGTTCTTTTGTTATTCTTGAATAATCCTTACTTAACCAATCTTTGTTTTTTTTCTTTCATCGAAGAACCCTCCGAGTGGCTGAACGAGTGGTTGAGTAGACGCAAACCTGGGAAGATATTGGAGCGATTCAACACTTGGTGAAATTAATAGAGCGTAGAGCAGACGCAATTCCGTGGCAAAATGTGTAGTTATTCTAGTCGACACGGTATGAAGCTATAAATCTGACTGAATAATTGTAAATCTAGTAGACTATTCATATTTCCCACCATCTATCTTAATCTTCACTCTGGTAGAACTGAGGAAGCTTAAACAATCGCTTTGCGTTATCCTTTCCAATCTTTCTCTTATCAACATCATTAATAGCCAGAGCATCATACCACGTACAAGCGTCCGAGAATGACTCAAAGGGATAGTCGATGGAGAAGAGGATACGATCAGCTCCAACTTCCCCAAGGCAAAACTGAAGGGTCGAAGTCGAGAAGTGACCACTAGTAGTGATCCACAAGTTCCTCGCAAAGTACTCGCGGATAGTCAACTTGCAAGAGAGTCCTAGCGGCTTCTTGACGTCCTCAAACCAATGGTTGATGCGCCACATATCGAAAGGAATGTGTTCACCAAGATGTCCGAGGACGACTTGTAGCTTGGGATGCCTATCAAAAACGCCATTTGTGACCATACCCAATGCATGAAGGCTGACACCGTGGGCGAAGCTCAGAGGAGGACCAATGAGCCAGCTGCGCTTCGCCCAAAGCTTTTCATGAATGCTACCTGTTGGGTTTCGAGGGTGTAGATAAAACGGGACATCAAGATCTGTTACTGTTGACCAGAAGACGTCCCACTCAGGGCCGTCATAAAAGATCATGTCGTCTCCATCTGAACCAGCTCTCTGAGTATCGTTGACTAAAGCACCCTTGAAGCCATACTTGGTCACAACTCTGCGGAGTTCCTCAGCGGCTTCTTTAGGGTCATGCATGGATAGTGTGCTAACAGGGTAATTAGCAAAGATGTCGGAACGTGGTCTGAGAGGAATCTTACGCGAAAGCACCCAAGCGGTCTGGATGTTGCTTGATAGCACCAGCGATGTAGTCGTTGATCTCAACTGCTAGTGACTGGGCCTCTTTGGGATCAAAGACATCCTGCACACCAGGCGCAGTATAAGAAAGGATAGTGTACCCGACACCATGCTCGTTCATATAGTTGATACGCTGTTCAGTAATGTCGTTGATCTCGGCGGCATGCTTATCAGGGTCGACAGCAAATAGACCAGCCCACCAGCGTGTTCGCTCCTTGAATCGGGGGAGAGCAAACGCTTCCTCAAGAGCAACCTTTCCGAGCATAGTGAATGAGTTGTATGATGAGAAGTTAAGTAGAATAATGACTTAAAGTGTAGAGATTGAGAGATTGTGTATATAGTTTGTTATTTACCGAGTCGAGTCTTGACCTATATATCCATTACGCAAATATACAACTATACCTTCTACTGTAAGGAATGCTACGGTTGAACAACAGCAACCCCTCCCGGATAAGGCACCCGCATATGTTGGAATTCCGGTTGGATGAGCGGGTAATGCACCACACCATCATGTACTAGGCACGGCCGGCTCACGCCCGCTATCCGACGAATCTGCGGGGTACAGTAGCGTAACTTGAAACTATCCGATGTCCACTATCCGATGGAAGTCGGAAGTAGGATATGGTGGTCATTGTTGGAAACGTTGATCTCTCAACGCCTACGCATAACTTGGGTGACAAAACACAAGCTTCTGTCCACCTGTACACGCCCAAGCAAAGTCGAAAATGGCAAACAACTATTTGGTGCAAAGTCCGGATCAGTCGGTCCAACCGGACATTATCCAGTTCCTACAAGACTTCTACCGCGTGTCCGATACACCTGGGGAGACTGAACAATATGTGGATATGTTCACAGAAGACGCCACCTTTGTGCTCGCATCAAAGAAGGCTTCTGGTCACGCAGGTAAGGATGATAATCCCAGCCTCTGGTGCACAACAGATATTGACGCTTGTAGAAATTACCACATTGAGAGAAGGAATGTGGGATGCCGTGGCCTCACGTAAGCATACACTGTACAAGGTGTTTCCTTTTGGGCCAGGCTCTCAAGAGGTGATGCTGTATGGCACAGTGGCGTTGCAGCTGAAGAACGGTGGCTCGGCAGAAATTGAGTGGGCTGCAAGAGCCGAGCTTTACAAGGTAGCTTCTGACGGCAAGTTTCGGCTCAAGTTCTACCAGGTTTATCTGGTAAGTTATGGCATTGACTGTAGTGAAGGAGTGCTAATAGACATAGGATACTGGAGCAGCGGCAGCTTATAAAAAGTAGATTAGTACACCAGGGTAGTTGAAAACTACGGATGTAGTCGTCACAAGAGTTCATATAAAGTTCATATAAAGCAATTCGCACACAATATCAGTTCCAATTCTGGAATGATTAGTATAAACGTACTCCACTGTCATGGAGTCCATATGTGATGCCCAAGCACTGGAGGTATCAACCGCTGGTAGCTCTTGAACCATGACAGTCGCATCTAGAAAAAGTGATGTTGCTGCAGGTTATAAGTCACCAACTACTCACTTTACTACAAATGGTGTTGAAACTAAGTACAAAAGGTGGACTGATAAATAGATGAAACACAAGACTGGACAGTATACACGACAAAGTGATGTGTGATATCCCTGAGCCGTCTTATTGAAGGTTTCACCACGCGAACAATGATTCATGCAAAACAAAGGCTTCAAGATCATCATTCTGGTACTGGCTACTTCTTATGCAATACTCATGCCCCAATTACAACACCATTAGGTAGCTCCAACCCTACGGGCAACCCGTTGATAAACCCGCCACTGTACTTGTTTCCTTGCTCTCTTGCCAGCTTCTCCTCAATATCCTTGTACATGTCATATCTGTCTACGTTAGCATTTCTTTTGTACCCGGAATGGTCAACTTACGTATTCATCTCTTCGATGGTCAGAACCTCATGCTCATTCTCCACCTTGTACGTGGAAACGTTTTTGTTGACAGAGAAACCTGATATCGTCAGTATGAGCTCCAGACCTAGTAATAGGCTACACACCAATTCGTTCGTTGATATTATAAGCAGCCTTTGCTGCAGCTGCTTGTACACGGGTGGCCCTAGGCAGGCGAACCTTTTCGTAGACAGCAAGGGCTTGAGAAACATCTCCGTTAAAATATCGCTTGTTGAAAAGAATTCCCAACGCTGCAGCATCCTCAATGGCCATACAGGCGCCTTGGGACTGGTGAGGCATCATAGGGTGACCGGCATCTCCAAGAAGGCAAACATTGCCCTTTTGGATATAAGGATAGGGCTTGTGCACCCACAAACGCCAAGGCTGAATCTCCTTGCCGATAGCAAGATGGTTGAGGACTTGGCTGTCGAGTTGGGGGTACGGCTTAAGGAGGTCCTCAACCGGCAAACTATCGGCTCCCCACGCCTGGGTGGTGTAGTCCCCTTGTTCTCTTGGGAAGAAACAGTAGTATGATAGGAGTTTACCGCCATTGCAAGGTGACAGGACAATCTTGTCCCATTTCCCCTCTTGACCACCCCAGTACTCAAGAGCGCTATTTTGAGAGTAGTCGACGAGCCCAGCCTTGACAGCCTCTTCTGTGGTGACATTGCAATGCAGACAGCTTTGGTCGGAGGGTTTCTTCTCAGGATGAATGCCAATAATGCCTCGCACAGCTGAGCCAATACCGTCAGCGCCAACAATCAAGTCATGCTTGGCTGTAACTCCATTCTCGAAAGTGACTGTTCCTGTGGGGATATCGATAGCAGAACACTTTGTTTGTTAGACGGTATCCAGTGAGTAGATCAGATTTGTCCCACTTACACGATGCTTTACTTCCAGCTTTACAGGGATTCCTTCCCCCTCTCCCATAGCGGTATCCTTCAACATGGCATGCATGTATTGTCGGTGGAACATGTTATACACAAATCCCCATCGCTTCTCGTAGTCATCGAGATCGTAGACACTGACGGGCTCGCCGGTCTTCCAGTCACGGTTGATGAGCTTTTTGAGAACGACAGGGTCTCCCTTGGCGACGTCAACGTCCCACTCGTGAAGCCAGCGAGTACCGTTTGCAGCGCAAGAAACTGAAGCGCCTACTTCACCTGTAAAGTCGGACCTCTCATAGATTGTGACTTGATGGCCTGCACGGCGAAGAGCAATGGCTACTGACATGCCACCAATGCCACCGCCGATGACCCCAACGTTGAGGCGCTTCCAGTTGGGCATAGTTGTTGTGTCGTCCTTGATCATTGTGGCGGTGCTTGATGTGAAGTGAAATTCTGAGATAGGATGTTGAGATGAGTAGAGAGTATGTCGATGTGACCAAGCTGAGCAACCATGACTATTTAGCTTGCTCAAGGCTGAACGTCATCTACGCTGATTCAACAGCCATTCAGAGTTCATATCCGCTGATGGCGGGAACGGGTAGAATAGGCTTCCTGCGCGTTTGGACGTTCAGTTAGAGTCACGTATCGGATAGTCAGCTGGCAAGCAAGCCTCAGTAGCCTGGGCCAAGTCTCTCACGCTTGTGGCTGTAAAGTTTCGGATGTTGGAAGCTGGCAATAGGTCATCGAAGATGGCGGATGCTGATGTGAGCATTATCCGCTAGCTTCGGGTAATGCACCACACCCTTTGACGACTAATGCATGCCGATCATCGATATGGTGGTATCTGTTGATGATCATCTGATGTCCTATCCGATAAGCGGTGCGGCCAAGGTATTCACCAAATCGTCTATTGGTGAACCGATAAGGTCTGTGGTGTTGCAGGAATGGCAATACAGAGACTGTTAGTAGTGTCGGGCGCAACGATCTGATGGCAGCGAGCCAAGGTTACATGGACAGTTTGTTTACTCCATAGTTCCAGTCTTATAGTTTGACGATAGATCAACGCCGCACAATTGAAATTAAAATGCTTCAAGACAATTGAAGTACCGTGAGGTTATACACATAACAGCCAAAAGCAGGTCATGATAAAAATGGGAAACTGTCCCATAGAGACACATTCAAGCTCTCCCAGTCCAAGGAAAAGTCATCGCCTTCAGGCTGCTGAAAACCCCAATCTTGCATCGTCTCATCTACTACTTGGCCAGTTTGACCATCGCTCAAGGGAAACATAGTATCAAGGAATTCTTGAGCAGCTTGAGAACCCGTGTTCCCGGATGGCGTGTCAAGGCTGAAGAGCTTGGAAACATATCGGCTTCTACCAGAAGAAGACTCTATTGATCGTCGCTTGTCTATGGCGCTGGATAACGCCGTGAGAATATCGAGGTAATGTGCTGCCTGAGGGCTCTGAGCTGACAAGTGCTTGAGAACATCCTTGGCGCCTTGAAACGCGTTGCTGATATCTGAGTCAACCGGGTATTTAGCAAATATCTGTAATCCAAGTACCAGCCCTGATGCGAATACAAGAGCTCTGGCATAATGATTAGTGATTGAAGAATTTTCATCGGATAGCTATCTTACTTGATGATGCACATATTTCCCTGTAACAAGCCCGCACTTAGAGCCTCCATGCATGTTTGTGACAAGTACATTGCAGCATCAAGGCATGCGGCAGCCAGTTGAGAGTGAGCTCCTTTGCCTGGCGGCTTTGATGTAAGCGTGGATATCAGGAATGGTCTAGAAACTAGCATGACGGCTAGGTAGTAAAGGCACGAGACATGTACTTTGGCAATAGTGCCGTGTGAAGGAGAATCATCGCCTGTAGGTATCCCGACAGACGCTGGAAGTTGACGCTTCCATCGTTCAATATCGTGGAGAAACTGCTCGACGATGGTAGTCGTGACTTTCTTCTGGTCGTAAAGCGTGTCAGTTATGTCGTTGATAATAGAGGAAACTCTGTTGGCAGCCATCAAACATTGGGTAATGTCATCGCCAGGCTGCGCGACATGGTCTTCAAGTTTGCTGCTGCTGGCTGATCGGATCTGGGCAGAGGCCGAAGGTCGGCCCAGAAGAGAATTGACAAGCTTATCAAGGATACACACGCTCATCCATACACGTAGTCTATGACCAGTTAGAAGCAATCGCCTAGTGAGAGGTCAAGCCTTACTTTGACTGGTCCTCCAAACCCGGTGCTGCGGCATAAGACTCCCGGCTATGCAATCCCAAAGCAAGTGCGGCTTTGGTAGCGACGCCGAGATACATAAAGGCAGCGTTTCTTCGACACTCTCCAAGCATATAAAAAGCCATGAGAAGAAAAGTTCGAATCATATCCAAGTCAGGGTCTTCGAGAAACCCCACAAAGGCCTGGTTACGAGCCTTGCGAAAATATGCTTGTCCTATTGTCCGGGCGCTGGAAGGTGACTCGCACTGAGCGCCAATGGCAATCACTAGGTCAAACGAGGCGTGCTTCATGGGCGATAATGTGTTGTGGGTAAAATAGCTCGTGTCATCGTCAGAGCTAAGTAGAGCCTCAAGTTCCGATGCGTCAAAGACATGAATCAACGCTTCAGTCTGATATCATCAGCATCCGTTGGACAGACCTGTGCATCTTGACATACCACGACTTGATAACATCTCAAATACTTTTGTTTTTTCTCCTGATCTAATCTCAACCAACTGAGCTCATTACTAGATCCAGTGGCGGTGGGCGACTCAATCTCAAGCATTGTGTCACTCTTTTCATTATGAGAGAAAGCGGACGGCCCTATCTGTTGGGAGACGAGATTTCTTACAATCTGAAGAAATGATATCGATGCAGCGCCGCCGATGTAGACTAGACACGTGAGCATTTGGTAGACAGCATAATATGGATCGGACGGGTTACCTCGCTCGCCATGTGAATTCAAGAGCATCCGTGGTGGGTTTGTAGTCGAGGATGCTTCAGAGTTCGACGGTGATAATGGTCTTTGTGCATCACTCGTCTCCAATATCGGTTCTATGATGGTACTCGTCTGTTCAATCGTAGTTGAGCCAGTTGCAGCAGCCCGACTTGATGCTGCTGCCTCTGCTCGAGCCCTTGTCCTCGACCCTCGTGGGGCGTATGTGATGCAACACTGCGCTTCCAGGCCGCGACGAAGGCATTGAGTACATGGAGCGGAGCCACTGCATCTCTTTTTCGTTTCTCGACATAAATTACATGCCTCAGCTGCTCTTTGTCGTTGATGCGCGGGGACAATGGGACGAGGCATTTTGAAGTCGTTTTTGGATAAAGATAAAAACGATTCATGAACTTTGAGTCGAGGTGAGTTCCCTGAGATACTGTTTAGGCTACTAACAGGTTCAATTTGCGGGGTAACATCGTAACTACTGGCTAGAGATAACAAGCCAACCTCCTGTCATTGGGTGCTTCTCCGCAAAGGCCTTTTGACCACCTAACTCTTTCCAGCGTGGTAGGTACCTGGGATGAGCTTCTAACAGGCTCAGCTTACGCTGGAGCGAGCATGGCCCCCCTGTAACTTAGCGTCAGGTTTTGGAGAATGTCTACGAGATTTGGACTTGCAGAGTAAAATAAGCCACAACACAAGACCAGCAACATTATGTAATAGGTAATCTTAATTTCATTACCTGCAATCTATTAATTGAGCAAGCCTTTAGTCCAGCTTGTATAAGAACTCTTCTAGTTTGGAACCAACCTCTTCCGCTGCCTCTATGCAATGCCAATGTCCTACACCTGGGAGGATGTGCATATCCTTTGCAGAAGCAGGGCTTCCCCAACTTGAATCAAGACTTAGCATTCCGGGTCTAGAATATTGAAACACCAAAAAGCAGTCACACTTACTGGTTAAGAATCTTTTCTGCGCTTGCTACAGGGCTTGTCTTGTCCTCCTCACCGGCCAGGATCAGCAGGGGACAATCAATACTCGAGTAGGGAGGCAAATCTGCTTTCGCAATGGCTTGGCATAATGCTGTATATCCCCCCGGCTTCTGGGATAGTAACAGTGCCCGAATGAATGCCCTTTGCGTCAAAGTGGCTTTGGAACCAGTGGCAGCAAAAGGAATAGTTTCGGCCATGGGCTCCATCCCATCTGGATAACGTAGAGATCAATATCTGACCAGATCAGACGTGACTCGAGTTTACTCACCTTTTCTGACTGTCTCTATACGGGCTTCGAATACACTTGCCAATGCAGGATTGGGCAATACAGGTCCGATCAGAACTGCACCGCGAAGACGGCACTTGGATGCAAGTTTTGGCACGACAATGCCACCCATCGAGTGACCAACAGCAACGGCATCCTCAGCACGAATGCTGAGCCCTTTCAACAGACCCTCAACATCACTCGCTATTGTGTCGAATGTGGGAAGCTCAGTTCCAGGTGACAGTTCGGAGAGACCACTTCCTGAAGTTGTTTTAGTGTCTGGCGGTCTTTTTAATGTAATCAGTTGCTACTAACCATGGACATCCAATGCGATTGATGAGTGGCCCGCAGTTTCAAGCCGGCTCATAACAGGCATGTAAAACGCGTGAGAAGATCCTAACCCATGGATGAATACCAATGTTATGCCAGAAGTCTTTGACTCTGTCTTGGGGCCTACTCGACTGTAGAACAGCTTCTTATTATCAACAGTGAGAAACGGCATAGTGCATGTTTGACGATGGATGATCATACACTGGACTTTTGAACGATAGCGTGTGGATTTAAATGCCTCTCAAAATGTTCTAGCGTGGGATGTGGCTAGAAATTGAACTTTATAATGTCGGAAGCCGTCACACCCGGCTTCGGCAATGGGATGGATGGGCTTCAGCCGACGGACCTCAAGCACTAAACCATGTTCGTGCCTGTAAATATGGGGATTCAAGGAACAAAGTTATCGCCTAGGACACTATTCTTTTGCTGATAAATCGTACATAGCGTTATCGTAACATTTTTAGTCCCATCGGTCGTCGGTTCGTCATTCATCGTCTTTGCCAAAAGTAGTTTGTGTCGCCATCAACCTTTCAACAATCACTGGGTATCTTCTATCAACATGAGCAGCGCCAAACAACTAGGTTATTCCTCAGTAGAGGAGAGTAGACGAATTCTTGACTACCTCTCCCAACAGTTTGACGATACTGCTTTTCCGCCAGTAATCAACGAGCTCAAGCCAAGCATCAAATTCACATCAAGTCGCGATGCACCTTATTTCCCAATTCCTTTCAAGGAGACAGAAACAACCGCTGCGCTCAAAGCAGTCGAAGCCTCTGTCGCTTGTCTGTTGGCAGATTTAGCCAATGACGAACCTCAAGTCAGAAAGATCAACATTGACCTTGAAAAGACGACGGCTTTTCTTTGCCAGGCTTATATGGCCAAGGTCGGTGGACTTGGTAAGCTTGACCCTGGTGTCAAGGCTCTACTCAAAGGTATGTTGATAAGCCGCAAAATCTGATCTTCTGAGCCGTCAAGGACCTAACATGTCTCAGACACGGATTTGCTGCAGGCGCAGTCTAATCCATATCGTCGTATGTCGGCCAATCTCTACCAGACCAGGAACCCTGGAGAGTATTATCATATTCATGGATCACTGGAAGCCTCTACGACTCTCAAGATGATTGGTCTGGAGCCTTTCAGACCAGACTTGCAATCACACGAGAGCATAGTGGATGTTATTGAACCTGCCGTTGCCAAGTTTTCCATTGATGAACTGGAGAATATGAATGCTGCTCACCGACAAGCAGGAGTCCCTGCTCTGAAGCATGAGGATTTTATACGAACCCAGCATGTGAGTACTAATTTCATCACTTGCCAAACACAAAAAGCATAGACCTGACTCGCCTTTCAGGGGAAAACAAATATGGCCCTACCACCGTGGTCGGTGGAAAACCTCGAGTCTGAGACACCCAAACGCCCTCTGGCCCCAAGTTCAGGAAATCCAACAAGGATCTTGGCGGGTATAAAAGTACTCGAGCTCTGCCGCATCATCGCTGGACCTATCATCACTCGCATCCTCGGCGAGTATGGCGCGGATGTACTCAAGATTACAAGCCCCCATCTAAGCGACGTTCCTTTCTTCCAAGTAGATGGCAACATGGGCAAACATGCCGCAGAGCTCGACTTGAAGTCTCCAGAGGGACGGGCTGAGTTTGACCGACTTGTCGCTGAAGCAGACGTTGTCGTTGATGGGTACCGTCCAGGAGCTCTGGAAAAGCTTGGTTATGGGGCCGTCGCACTTACGAGGATCGCTAAGGAGCGCGGTAAGGGCTTCGTGTATGTGAATGAGAACTGCTTCGGCTATCAGGGAGAGTGGGCTGGGCGTCCAGGCTGGCAACAGATCGCCGATTGTGTAAGTATCATACGGCTGGCTTGTCGAGCTATAGAACTAACATTGTTCACAGGTCAGTGGTGTCGCGTGGGAACAGGGCCGTTTTATGGGTTTGTCAGAGCCTATGGTCCCTCCTTTTCCTATTTCCGACTACGGAACAGGTTGCATCGGTGCCATCACAGCATTGCTAGGTCTATATCATCGAGCTACCAAAGGTGGTTCATGGCATGGAAAAGCTTCTCTTCTTCACTACGATCTTTTGCTCTTCAAGGTTGGACAGTACCCTGATGAGATCAAGGAAAGATTGAGGGGGGATATTGGCCCTGATTTCCTCGCCCTGCGACATGCTCATAGTGTTGATCAGATATCAGGGACAGCGTTGCTCAGGATGAGAACCTTATATCCTGAGCTTTTCACTGGCGATGGATATGTCGAGAAGTGGTACTCGAACGCGTACAATGCTGAGGTAGAGGCTGTACCGCCCGTGGTGGAAATTGAGGGCGTAAATGTTGGGTTTAGAAGGGCGAGCCGCCCTAATGGCGCTGACCAACCAACGTGGAATTTTGGAGCGGATGAAGGAGACAAAAGGCTGTCTCGAACCTTGAGCGCTTGATCCAGTCAGAAATTAGCGCTTACTGTATTATCTTCATCTATCATATTCACTCTGCTACAATGCGATGCCGTATGATGGTCTCTTGCACTATATTCAACGACACTAAGGCTTCAAATTGTTATAATCCATCCTTCACGGCTACAGTAGGCTCATTTCCAGTTACAGTAACCGTGCCACACACTAACTAACCTTCTCTCGGCGTTAAAGTTACAGTCGGAGTGCTTCCCCTCATCTTGCTGTGCATTATGAGATCAGCATCCCCGACAACCGAAAGCGTGTGACCCCTCATCCTCCCTTTGCCGACATTTAGGCTCTGCCGATGGTCCTGTCGGATCATGCCCATAGCCGCTCCTTGCTAGTCATGTACATCACACCCGAATCCAACCATGCTGATCTTATTGTTGATTATGCGGGGTCAGGTCATCTTAGAAACACCTCAAGTAATAACAATAGAATTGAAGCACTTGATAAGAACCATTACAATCCGTCTTCATCTCTATCCACCGTAAATTTAGCATATCGCTTCCATCACCATATATCTCAGCAAGAATGACAAACACAGCAGCAACAACTGGCGGCAATGCCAATGGCGCTACAAAGGACGAGGGTCTTGGCCAAGCCTTTACAGACCAGGTTATTGCATCTTTCGGTCCCAAGACAGATCCACGTCTTAGAGAGGTTATGGCCTCATTTATCCAGCACATGCATGACTTTGCACGCGAGACGCAACTTACTTGCGATGAGTGGATGAACGCTGTCAACATGATCAACTGGGCCGGACAGATGAGCAATGACCGAAGAAATGAAGGCCAGTTGATGTGCGACGTTATTGGACTTGAGAGGTACCAGTTCTTTCCTTTGCACACATGGCAGCGTTGTTAACTTTTCACCAGTCTCGTAGATGATATCACCCACCGTCAGGCAGCCAAAGGTGGCTCTTCAGGGACTGAGACAGCCATCTTGGGACCATTCTGGCGGTCTGACACGCCCACCCGTGCCAACGGTACAACCATCACCTTCAACACTCCCGCCGATGGTAAGGTAGCCTATCTATACGGTACTGTTACATCGGCAAAAACTGGAAAGCCTATTCCCAATGCCTCTGTTGAAGTCTGGCAAGCTTCGACAAACGGTAAGATACAACCCCGACGATCTTCTCGGTATATACTAATTGTCCTCCAGGCTTGTATGAACAACAAGATGAGAACCAAGTTGAGCATAACCTGCGTGGCAAGTTCTACACAGACGACCAAGGCCGATACTCATTCTACTGCTTACGGCCTACTCCCTATCCTGTGGGTAACTCGTATCCTGTCCGAAGATTTGATAAGCTAACCGTGTTTAAAGGTTCCCGATGACGGCCCTGCAGGCAAACTTCTCAGTCTCCTCGACCGCCATGTGTATCGTCCCGCGCACTTGCACTTCATGGTAGGTTTTTTCATCTTTCCTACGTGATAACAAGTCAAAAGCTAACGACTTATAGGTGATTGCAAAGGACCACAAGTCTGTTGTAACTCAAATCTTTGATTCAGACTCGACCTACCTCGACAATGATAGCGTGTTCGCTGTCAAGGATGGATTGACGGTCGATTTCCAGCCACGAAAAGGCGACCCTCAGGCTGATTGGGAGTTGGAGTATAATATGAGTCTTGCGGCTGAATCCTGATTGATACAATAGCATGTTTTTTATGGTTGGGCGGAAATTTTAGTGAGTCCATTTAAGAGCGCAGCTACCAGCTTTTAGTACTTGCCGTGAATTACCTCTAATTTGCTTATGATATTGATGAAGTATTGTATAGAAAGTCTCTAGTAGCTCTGGATTGTGTTGCATATAGATTTATTCTCTACGAGAGATAAGAGAGCATTAGGACTATGCTTGCTCTGTTAACAAGCCGTGTGGGATAGGGTAGCTGCTTATGAGGGCTTGGACAACTTTCTATGAAGCATAAAGAGAGGGCCTATTGAAACATGGAGAACTGCACATTTGAGCAAAAAAAAAGAAGAAAACTGTTTATACTCTCAGTAGGTAAAATGTTGCTTGCCGTTCTTGCACGTTGATGTCTGGTATATAATTTCACATATTTCATGGCTGTCCCTTTCCTTTCTTCTTTTAGCCGAGAGCGACACCAACAGATAATCTCAGTGGCCAAGCGCTGTGTCTGTCACTTTCTATCGATCTAACATTCTAGATGATAGCGTTATCTCATGAGTTTCAACATACCTATCACTTGTCGAGACTAGACAAAGCGCAAAAGCCTATGCAAGTGGAAATGGTTAGTAGAGCTTTCACGGATTGGCCCTTTCTAGATTGGATCGATCACGGCCATAGGTTCATTTTACAGCTTGTGTCTAAGTAAAACTAATATTCTTGTTTCTTTGTATTTATTTCTCGTTATACTAACAAAACCTTAGTTCTCGCCAAGATGTCTCTTGAACCACGCCACTGCTTGATTAAAAGCCTGCTCCTTAGCAAACAGTTGCCTCTTATCGTTCAGATCGCCCCTGACAGCGAAGGCATGATGAACCCCAGAGAACAGATTGATCTGGTAGTCTTGTTTGGTATTTGATAAAATTGACTCGCTTTCATAGCGTTTGTCCACAGTAAAGATTTCATCAAGCTCAGCGGCGGCGATAGACAGCGGCCCAGTAATCGCAGCCAACTCCTCTGCCTCTACGAAAGAAGGATGGGCAATGAATCCAGCTTGGATGCCGCTCTTGTAGTGACGAATAAGATGCTGTAACCGTTTTAGCCGATTGAAAGCCACTCCGATCGACAGAGAAACAAACCTTAGCCCCTACGCAGTAGCCTACTGCAGCAATGTGGGTGATGCCACTACTCTGGAGATATTTGATACCAGAGACCACTGTTGGGTCTATAAGCTCCGCAGTGTGGGGATTATTTCCATCAGAGCCTTCGGCGAACCATTTCATAACGTCGAAGTCCTTGGGCAATTTTACAGGTGCTGGATCCTTATTGTAGGTATCCAGGACGAGACAGAGATAACCTTGGGCAGCGAAAGCATCTGCCATAAGCTTGCTATTTTGCCAGATTCCATAGATATCTGGAAGGTAAAGAATACCATGTTTGGGCGTCTTGGAGGAAGGCTTGGCTAGATAGCCGTCAATCTTGCCATCAACTTGAACAAAGGTGCCTTGAGGATGACCACTGAGGACCTGAATGAGTGAAATTCTCTGAAGTGTCTAAGAGCAGCATAGAGAAACACTTACTCGTGAAGATTGCCGACGGTACAGCATGCGCCGGGAGGGTGGGAGGCCATGTTGGATGTTGATAGAGCTGATAAAGCCAGGTGTGAAGTTAGTTGACTTTGGCCAGATACCGTGATTTGATGGGGAATTCCAATGTTGCATTAATACAATCAAGGCTCGTAACTCACGAGATGAGTGACTGACTCAACCCTGGGTCTAATCGATTCGTCCCGGTCCTAGACGGAAAGGCCGAGATCCATTCCGTTCCGAACACCGGAAGGTGGGTCCGTGCAGATCCACTTTCCGGGGGCCAGCGATGCTGTAGAGAGATGAAGAATAAGAGGAGTTGTAGATGAAGAGTGAGAGTATCTAATGTATGATAGTCAATACAATCAAGTAACATACCGTCATTTACTCGCAAAACTACCATCTCATACTCAATCCAATATGGCTACCGACGCTTTACAAGATGTGCGCCCAATGTTTGAGCTTCGCAACCGAAACTACATTGTTACTGGTGGAGCCCAAGGTATTGGCTTCGCATGCACACGCGCTATTTGCGAGATGGGAGGCAATGTTGCTGTTCTAGATATTCAGAAACAGCCTGTGGATGAGTTCAACGCATTGAGCGACAAGTTCTCTACCAAGACAATTTATATCCAGACCGATGTTACATCTGAGCAGAGCATCAACGCTGCTTTTGACAAGATTCTGCAAGAATTTGAGTCTATCGATGGTGTTGTACCAGCTGCTGGCATTGCTATTGATAAGCCATTCTTAGACCAGACATGGGATGAGTTTAATCGCATTCAAGAGATCAATGTGAGTTATCTTCGTCAGCTCAACATGATATATGCTTAATGGAAACAGGTGCGAGGAACATTCTTTGTCGCGCAACTTGCGGCTCGACAGATGGTCAAGCAAGGCAACGGCGGCAGCATGGTTCTATTGGCCTCTCAATCAGCTCACATCGGTCTGCCTGGCTACCGAATGGCGGCATACAACGCCTCCAAGGGCGGTATCTTGATGCTTTCCAAGGCCTTGGCAGTTGAGTTGGCGCCTAAGAATATTCGTGTCAACACCATATCTCCAGGTTTCGTCGACTCTGAGATGACGAGGAATGTGCGAGCGCATAAGAGCAAGCGGGAAGGAGAACAGATGTGGATGGCGCCGCCTAATCAACGTTTAAGCACTCAGAATGATCTCACGGGAGCAGTCATTTATTTGTTGAGTGACGCTGCTCGACATACTACTGCTGCTGATATTCCCATCACAGGTGGGCTTCATGCTGGTCAGATAAACGGATTAATTAGTTATGATAATTGAGGGGTGAAATGCCCAAGGCGCTGATATCAATATCATAACCCATTAAACGCAATCTCTCGTCTTGTTTCTTCATCTTGTCAAGCCTTCTACTGTTTTCACCATGTTCATTGGTGAAAGAGACAACACCATACAGTCCACGCATCCGGTAAATTGCCTCTTGAAGAATTGGAATAACGAATTGGTTCCGTACAGAATCCTACCTCATACTGTTTAGCATGTCTTATCTGGCCGTCTAAGTACAATCGATAAACTGCTAAATTAGTTTGCGGCCCGCGCAGCGGGTAACGCACCCGAAGAAGCGATAAACCTGGCGGCTACGGAACTGGTTCATTATATGATTATAGAGTTCAACGCTAATTCTAAAAGATGCTCTCCGAAAACATGTGATTCACATCACCAATTGGCCATTGTAGGCGAAGCGAATCTTCCCAGCCCATTTGCATATCGGTATCCGAAATAACAGTCCCAGTTATCGCGAACTCTCCAGGAATAGGCGGATTCATAAAAGGAGGCGAATACTCTGGATAAGAGTGATATCCCTCGGGAAGCTGTTGTGTCAGGCTTGCCCTCCGGACAGATTCTGTGACATTGTCTAAGCCTTCATGGCTCCCAGGGCTCGCTGCATTGAGAATTCCTAAGCTTAGAAGATTTCGTCTCATTTCTATCAATCTCTTGGCAAGCCTTCGGGCAGATCGTGATCGGTTGGTATACTTTGTCGTCAGAGCTACGGCCATACTAAAGCTACCACCCAGAGATTCGATCAGATCGGGGGTTAGACTTGGTAGAACAGTTGTCTTGTTTTGCTTGATGAATGCTATCAACAAGAAGGCTAGCCCGGAAGTGCAAGCTAAAATGTGCTGATAATATGGATGTTGTTTGCGATAGATGTCTGTAGTCGTGTCAAGTGTGTGCAGAACGTTGATGATATCGTAGACGCGATCCGTAGCAGGTCTGACATGGTTCTTTGTTATCTCAATATCTAGCTCGGAAAAGAAGAATGGTTTGAGGAGCTGACTGCGGACGGACTCGGCTCGAAGGTTGAGTAATATAGCCCACGTCGGCGGCCTAAGTGAGGGATTCGAATGCCACGTCTCGCATCGAGCAATAGAGTAGTCCCCGACTGCTTTCTTTCTCCATTGTTCGATCTGAAAACTCATCAACTCAAAGGAATTTTCATCGTTGTATCCTTCCCCTTTGGCTGCATTGGAGATGGGCTCGCTGAAGCGGTCACTGATGAGTATGAATGAGAGCATAGCCTTGAGGTAAGGGCTTTTGACCTGTTTCTTCATAAGCAACCTGAATATGCGCACATATGACATGTTGACATACAGAAGAGGTTGAAATCGAGCTGAAACTCGTTTCGTGAAAGTTTGTTGGCAATCCAGTGGCATAACTCCACTGTCGATCGAGAATTACAATGCTGCTCACCAACGTACATGCCTCTGTGCGCTGCGCTTCCGTCCTAAGGGTGTGTTTGAAGACTTCGGAGTTGTGCAATCCTAGCTCCATCAACATACGACCAGCGATTCCGCACATGCGCCAAGCCGAACGCGGCATATCTTGGAAGAAGTCATACCAGCCCTGTTGAGTAAGCTCGGAACTAGTGAACAAATGAGGACATTGGTACTATACCTTTAACAATATGATGGTAGCATGCTTTATACTATGAACAGGCGCGGCAAGCTTCGCATTAACAGCGTCTTGAAAGCTGTCCCTCAGAAGTCTCTCAGTGCTACAATTGCTTGGCCTTGAGTCAGCGCGAAGCGCGATAGCCAAGCAAAGATTCAAGATGAGTAACATCTCGTAAGAAGCAGCAACGGTGCTCGTCGCCGAGATATCCCACACCCCAGCTCCTGCATCTGCGTACCAGGACCGAGTTTGCATAATGAGTGCATCGATATCAACAACTGGGTGAAGCTCGCCAACCACCTCTTGGAAGATGTACAGGAGCTGAATGGCTTCTTGTAAGCCTATCACGGATCGAAAGGTTAATAGCATCGCGGGATCACCTTTGTCGATTGTACGAGGTGAAAGGGAAAATTGTGCGTTTTGTGCATCGTTGACATCGGCCTCGTCAGAGGCATCGTCCTCGTGGATGCTAGCAAGTTGTAGTTGATGCTGTTGCAATGGCGAGCTGTTGCGTCGCAGTTTCAGTTGGCCAACATTCAAGGCATAGTCCGGACATGTCGGTCCATAGAAGTTCCCAGATGCGGCTGTTTGAGACGATTTTGGTGTCGTGCTAAGGTCGTCGTCGTTTGGTTGTGTATAATTGTCGTTGACAGGTATTGGAATTGAAATTCTAGGCTGGCCAGCTTTGATCGTTGTGACTGGCGATGGTAGATCTGTTTGCTGCTGCTGGTTGGAAGATTGAACTTGCGATGCCAGGGTATTCAGCTGTTCCTGAAGACTAGACAACATGTCCACGATAGCCGACTGGTGGGTAAAGTTGTTTTGTTCACACTCGTGCCTCTGGTTGGTGAAGATTGAGTCGGTCATGTTTGGTGCTGTCGTCGACGAGGCCTGCCAGTCGTCGGTCTCTAAGCTGGTGCTGAAGCTGCAATTCTGGTTACGCCCTGAGCAATATCTGCAAGGGAGTCGTCCATCGCATTTCCCTTTGCGACGCCGACAGGCATCGCATGCCCGCAAGGCATATGGCGTTCTTCGTTTGCCCGTCTCTCCGTTATTCTTTGACTTTGTCACGCCTTGGGACTCACGTGCCTGTGCCATGGCGGTCACTTGGATTTCCAATCTGTCGTGAGGAATGTTACAGTAAAAGAAGCGGAAAACAGGGACCAAAAATCAAAGTTAGACAGTTGATTATTTATCTTGCTTAATCTATCACTAGCGTCGACTTTCACCAAGAACTTATGCGGGGTAAAGTGCACTAAACTGAGATCGCCGAGGCTAAACTTGACCAAGGCCAATGGTAGATTCGCTGTTTGAAAGACCCTTATCATGGCCTTTGGAGGTCCGAGATATGTCGGGTGAAGTACAGGTACACAATGAGCCAGTTACGAGGCCAATATGCTAAATTCAAGATTATTTGTGGTGTTCGAGTAACAATATAGATACGAGAATCAGGCTTTGGAATGTGGTTGAGAAAGCTTGGTGTACAGCTGAGTAAAAAACTATCCAAACTACACCTCCCGAACCTGGTAGCTAAACATCTCATTCGAAGCAACAGAATTACGATCCCTCATCTTCTGCGCCGTTTCAACACCCGTCACTGGCACTCTATACTCAAACTTGGCTCCCTCTTTCTGACCTTCAACTGGGAATGGGAATGGTAGATACTGTGGTATCAATCCTAACTGCGCAAGCACGGTACCTTGATCCCATCCAATATGTTCATGGTAAAGACGATCCCCGCGGATATTTACAACGGCCGTGAATGGCACTTCCATCTTCTTAAAGGTCGGCGGAACGCCGGGGAGTCTATAAATCTTAGCAACTGTATCCAACGGCGGCAGGTCAAGCTCCTTACAGCCAATCGATGGTTTTGTTATGCGTAAACTTGTAGATAAACTCATCAACTACACGATCGATACCAATGGTGCGACTGATAAGCTCAAGCTCTGTGTCTGCGGAGTTCTGAAAGATGAAATTATCTCGATAGAACTTGGTCAATGACTTGCGACCAATGCCACCGGTAAGCTGGACTCGAGTTAGTTTATCTTGCTACCACACGTTATTCGTCCTTGGACTACACTTACTGTTGGTACATGGTTCACATATGGCTGATCTACCATAGTGCTCATGGTATGTTCAACTGACCGATCCGCAAACTCATAATAAGTATGCTCGTCCCAAATAGCCTCCAGATCAAAATATGGACCATTGGTGAGCGGCTTGAGGAATTGCAAGTTTCTCGTATGTGATAGCGATTCAGTCCAGTAATCAAAGTCCTTTTCGAATGGCGTGGCCATGCGGTGAGACTTGGCATTCGAGTAAGAGTATGTTGTTACACCATCGCATCTCTCAAGTTTAGCTGTGCGGCCAGCCAAGTGCCGGAGAATGGGAATGTTTGCTTTCTCTAGAGTAGGTTCGTCTTGGTCATTTGCATAAATGACTGCGCCTACTAAGCTTGCGTCGGTGTCAAGTGTGCCGGCTGCTTGGTTCCATAGCTGCGGGTCATATGCTGTGACGGTCGACTTAGTATAATGAAAGGCAAATAACTATCTTGACCGGAACTTACCGATAAATCCAATCTTGCTATCAGGTTCAACTTTATCGCACCTCTTCAGCGCATTCAATGCATCACTGACCACCTCACTGGCATCTCTCTTGAATGCCTTGGCCTGTATCTCCACCACTACATAGCCCTCTTCCGCCCACTTTAACAGTGCTGATGGGACCCCTTCAATGATGTCCAAGTGCTTTTCTGAGTCAGGGTGCAGGATGATGAGACCCGGGCCATGGCCTAGTCTTGAGAGTGGAGGTAATAGAGTGATACCCTCGCCGATTGACTGGGGCTTGGCCTGGGGAAGAGGAGCTGGGGGCTTGGAGATGTCGGCGTACATGATGAGGATTGATTGGTTGGTTTGAGTTTGGATGTTGGGGTCTAGTCGTAGTTCAATATTACGGATTTATGAAAATTAGACGAACAATAAGTAGTTTCAAACTCCGCTAGTTAAGGAACCCCAGATTGGAAAGTTGGGGAACTTGTATTATCCCTGACCCCTCAGATCCTCGGCTGTGGGATGTGCGGGCGTAGAAGTCTGGTGATAGAGATGAACAGTGTAGATTGCCTCCTATCTTCGGAAGTTCCGATCGGAAGATCCGTAGCCTACTCAGCCACCTGATACTGTACTAGACTGGCACCAAACCGATAGACGAGTCAAGAGCAGCCATTCAGATCACAAATATTAGTTCTTGCATCACAAAGAGTCTAGTGGTGTGCCATATCAGGCGTAGGGTTATAGATTCCGTGCACAATAGCGTCCCAAGATTACCGTTCTGGGTGGTCGATACGTGGGGTCGGAACCGGGGATCACCAGCTCTACGGAACTCGTAATCTGGGGTAACTAGAAGCTTAATCGGCTCTCCTTTGATAGGTCCAACGAGTATGGACGTTATCTTGCGTGGCACACGAGAAAACGACTGTGACTGTTCCGAATGTGCTACGTTCGGCCTTCTCAACTAACATGCCAGGGCTGTCGCCAGAGCTGACCGTGGCAGTTGAAGTCAACCAGGGGCTAGTAATGGCAGATGAAGATAGCTAGTTTCTCGTGGCTGCATTAGTATAGAAGCCTCCCTTCGCCTCTTGTGCTATTCGCACCATCATACTCGTTCATTGAAACATTAGAGAATACTCATTCACCTCTCAACGCTCTCTACATCCCATATCATCATAATAACCATGGCTGAATCATATGACATCGTAGTCGTAGGTGCCGGTAGGTAATTCGTTCTCTTCTACAGTCCGGCATAAAATTAAACACATATAGGATGGTTCGGTCTGGCTGCCGCAAAAGCTATTCGACAAATTGAACCAAATGCCAAGCTCGCCGTCCTCGAGTCGGCTGAATCATGCGGTGGCACTTGGTCCAAGAACCGCCTGTATCCTGGCCTCAAGTCCAACAACATGAAAGGAACATATGAGTTCCCCGACTTCCCCATGGCCGAAAAGACATACGGCGTCAAGCCCAACAGCCACATTCCTGGGGCTGTCCTCCATCGTTACCTTACAGACTTTGCAAAGTACTTCGACATCTACAACCGAATCCATTTCAATACATCGACTGACTTGGTGGAGCGAAATGGTGATGCTGGCTGGCGTCTTACCGTTACCTCCCCCGAGGGAAGCCGATACATCACCACCGAGAGACTAGTCCTCGCTACAGGACTTACATCAACACCAAACCTACCAAAATATAAGAACGCTGAGAGCTTCGATGCTCCTCTGTTTCACGCAAAGGACTTTTGCAAAGAAGCTCCCAACCTGAACGTCAAGAAGGCTATTGTGGTTGGTGGAGCAAAGTCTGCCTTTGATGTTGCGTACGCTTTGGTACATGACGGCGCAGAGGTGGACTTGATAGTCCGTCCCACCGGCAATGGGCCTGTTTGGATCGCACCTCCATTCGTGACGCCCTTGAAGAAGAGACTGGATCAAATTCTCAACATTCGTTGGATGACCTGGTTCAGTCCTTGCCCTTGGGGAGAAGCAGACGGCTTTCCTCGTGTTCGAAACTTCTTGCACGGTACATCTGTAGGCCGCTTCATTGTCAACAACTTCTGGAAAGCTCTTAGTAGCGATGTCATATCAGCAAATGGTTACGATTCTCACCCAGAGCTGGCGAAGCTCAAACCCTGGCACTCTGCATTCTGGATCGGCAGTGGACTTAGTATCCTGAACTATGATAGCCCTCTCTTTGATCTGGTTAAGGAGGGCAAGATCCGAGTACACATCGATGACATTGAGTCGTTGGAGCCAAGGCGTGCCATCCTTAAATCCGGTAATGTACTCGATACAGATGCAATTATCTGCTCCACAGGCTGGAAGAAGGAATCCACCATCAAGTTTGCTGAGGACGAACTTGGTCTTCCCTACTCGACAGAGAAGAAACGCGCCTTGAGTCAGGAAGCAGACGCCAAGGTGCTCTCTCTGTACCCTGGGCTCAAGAACCAGCCCGAGCTCGATGTCAAGGCCAAAGAGGCAAACCCACTTCGATACTACCGTTTCATGGTCCCATCCAGAATGGTCAAGTCTCGCGATCTTGCTTTTGCAGGAATGATATCAACAGTCAGCACTGCTACTTGCGCGACAATCCAAGGCCACTGGATCGCTGCCTTCCTCGCTGGCAAGATAGATCGAATCCCTTCTTCTGAAGAGGGAATTACCGACGAGATTATGCTGCATACTCAATGGGGAAAGTGGCGATATCCGTGCGGTTATGGCGCTGATCTGCCTGATCTCGTCTTTGAGGGTCTGCCATACTGCAACATGCTCATGAAGGACCTTGGACTTGAGACGCATCGAAAATCTAGCCGATTTCAAGAGCTTACTTCGCCTTACCTTCCAGCTGACTTCCGTGGACTGGTGGAGGAGTGGAAGGTTAAGAAGGAGAACCAAGTCGAGATTGAAGGCTTGGAGGTTAAAGAGGTTAAGGCTGCAGTTAAGAAGGTATGAAAGGTTTCTGATGACAAGTCATAAGTATCAAGCTTTTTCTCTGGAGGAACGAATGTAGCATGTGGATTAATTGCAGATGACACACAGGCATGGGGACAGTATGACATCTCTACAGGACGGTATTAATGCAGTTAGCTAAGTGCTTTTGGCTTTTCTCAAAGATCCAGAATGAGAGTTTAATTTCCTCA
This sequence comes from Fusarium buharicum, assembly GCA_014822075.1. Lineage (NCBI taxonomy): Eukaryota > Fungi > Ascomycota > Sordariomycetes > Hypocreales > Nectriaceae > Fusarium > Fusarium buharicum. The sequence goes on from JAATHB010000130.1 coordinate 74,791, forward strand.
TTAAGTCAGATATCAGTCTATCGGTGCATTGATTCGGCCAGTGATATCAGCGGTTCTAGAAGTCCTCACTCAAGACAACCCTAAAGAGCATTCCCTCTTACTCCCATGGCGAAAGGTGAGCCTGCTGTAAATCCAAGTTAATGGAGCAGACTCTTATTCTGTTCTGCGAGCCTTCTGTTTTGGCAGGGTTCGCTTATTATCGAGCCTCGGTCCAAACAGGTCCTCCAATCGCCAGTTGAGGTGTACTTCACTGGTTCAGGAACAGTAAAGGTCACCAGATCTTTCTTGAACGACTCAAGCCTCTCAATTTTGCCGCCTTAAGCCGCCGGTCTATTCCCAATACCACTCTAATTATGAAATCAAGTATTGTCAGCCAGTTCATCATGAGCAAACATGACTGAGCCAGCTGGTTTCCCTGAAGGTCTACAAGGCAAGGTCACGAGTTACCTATGTATGCCTTGAGCATTTTTATCGGTATATAATAATACTGCAATATCTTCAGGAACATTTCGCAATGATTGATTTTATTCCTACGTGCTGTTAAAAGGACAGTTACGGCTTGTAGCAATCTTTCTCAGATCAAGATCAGTCTGGGAACACATTGACAATAAATCATCCAGAGATAGGTCGTCTCTATACATTGGTATTATATATTGCCTTTTTCCAAATTGCGTACTCTGCAAGATCTACGAACAGACTCTTTCAAAGCTTTTAGTAACTATCTAGCTAGTAACTTGGAAATTGTGAGCTTTGTGACTAATGGTATCAACAGCCCAGGTCTTGCCGCTATCCGACGAGGTCAAGCCAGAGGAGGTAGCCTCAGTGAGGCCGAGAGTATCACCGAAAGATTCGTCAGCTTCGTTCAGAACGATAGTGGTATCTAGATACTCTAAATGTTGTCAACAACTGTCTCACAATACATTTTTCAAGATAGGTACCTACCGTGAGATTCAACAGACCCAACACATGCATCGTCTTGGCACTCGACAGCGGTGCCCCAGCCTTCAGCATGGCCAGCCGCTTAATTCTGTCAGTTCAGTCAGATAGCATCGTGCTCTAGGGATACATACAGAGTGAAAGGGAGGACACGACAGACCCGTCGAGGGTGACGGTTTGATCGTACTCGCCTGTGGAGTCATTGTAGGCATCTGTAAGGTTAGAAATAGGCTTTTCCTATTGGGATTAAAACAGTCTTACAGTTAAACGTGAGCTTCGCGCCAGCATTAACAGGAACCATCTTTCCACCAAGTTGTGTATCTGGAGAAGTCAGCCACCTTCCATAAACTTGCCAAAGGTCTTGAACCTACCTTGCAGTGTCGAAGCCCAGGTGCACCATTGGCCGACCTTCCCGCCGCAGTTACTTCTTGGAGTCAGTGAAACCCCATCCATGAGAGAGACTTTACTTACGCAGCAGGGTCTGAGAAAGCAACAGCCAGAGCCTGAATAAGATCGCCGCTGCTTGTTCCCATGCCTGGCCAGAGAGCCAAACGGTCCTTTACAGGGCTAGGAACCTTGGGCAACACCAGGGTCGTGGTGGCCTCACGGATCCATGATTTGGTAGGACCGAGGGAGAAAGCAGGACCAAAGCTGATGGTGTCCTGTGCGCTGACTGCAGAGACAAGGGCGAGAAGGTTGATAGATGTAGGCAATTGCATTTTGGCTGAGTTGTTAAAGTCAAGATTGTTGCTGTGTAGAGTGAGCATCCAGCCATTATGTCTTTATATTCCTATTACTTGCCCTGTTTCGTACTGTCACAGTTTTCGGACTCGGAGAATCACTCTCCTCGTGTTCCACCAGTTATGACTCGGTGTTTCTCGAGTGGGTTGTTTGTTTCATGTCATGCTTGTGGAGCATCATCCGTGATAATCATCCGTGTGCCGACAAGCCGTGAAATGCAACGATTATTATGTTCGGGCTCTTGGTCTCTAACTATGGATTTGAACGGGACTTGATGTCTATAGTCTGTCAACATCTCTATAAGATGGTTGGCAAAGTTTTGTCTAGCAGTTCATCGATGGGTGTAGAGTGTAAGCGACGAGTTATGCAACGGTGACATTGGCATAGGGTGAGTCCCCCTTGGGTTTTATATCACATTGCATTATGAGAATTGTATGTTGAAGATGTTATGTAAGAACTTGGTATATCGAATGGTGCCAGGCCGGCGAGTAAGCCATAAGTTGGCAATTGTTTCCGAGTTAAAACAGGCAACTTTTGATAGTAAAGCTAGAAATAGACTTCGTATTTTTTGAGGCTTAACTGCAAGCTTGACATTTATCCTGACTCGAGCACATTTATTGTATGCTTTGCTAGTTGGTAAGTGAGACAACTTTCTATTATAGATCCTGCCATGTAGGAAGAGCTGTTACTGGACCCTACGTACATCTGAAGGTAGAACTAATCTTTCATAATTGGTGTTGGACGATCTCTTCGGTATTGTGTAGGTCAACGCAAACCCTTGTCGAATGTTAGACGTTTAGTTGTTTTAGAACGTGATGTGGATTCTCAGTGCTCTCAACAAGGCTAGGAATAAAACTCATGCAGCGAAGGCAGCCCCTTACCAGGATTAATCAGCCCAGCTAGTCTAATATAAGATAGGATCTTCATAGACCCAATTGAATGTACAGTTGACCCCCATATTTTATTATCCCGTTCAAATGCCGCTGTGCACTTCTCTTGCCCCTTTTCACCATTTTCCACCACTCTGACAGCCAACGACCCGTCAGATCCGTCAGCTTATACGGAATACGCGTTCTTTGCTCGGTCTTTTTGATACAGCAAACCCAACTGATCAAACCAGACCAGGGTCTGACGATCATCCATAATCTAGCTAAATCCAAGACTATGCCCAGAAAGGGAAGCACAAAAGTCAGAACTGGGTGCCTGACTTGCAAGTGAGTCCATCGCTGGTGCACAACGTCTAAAGTGACATCTCAGGCTGGTTGGTATTAACTTGGTATATGTAGAGTTCGCAAAGTAAAATGTGACGAGACTAAACCGAATTGCAATCGTTGTACATCAACCGGGCGCAATTGCAATGGTTATCGTTCACAGCCATCACCTGACAGTCGGATCTTGGTAAACGTCAACCGTCTGTTCCCGGCCATCAGCAGCCGTGATGAAGGACGAGCCCTGCAATACTTTTTTGAGTTGGCAGGGCCTAGTATATCAGGATCTAATGATCGGTACTTTTGGTGCACGCTTGTCATGCAGTTTGTCAACATGGAGCCCGCGGTGCGCCATTCTGTGGTCGCCATTAGTTTACTCTACGAACAGCTGCCTCGTGCGTTGACTCCTTTGCCAACAAATCAGAACCGGCATCAGGAACGACTAATACTATCTCACTACAACGCTGCTATTAGTCAATTAAGACCAATGACCTCTCCCGAGAAAGTGCCACTTGTCCTTGTGGTGTGCATCCTGTTCATCGGCATTGAGATGCTGCAGTCAAATACACATACCGCCATTCAACATTGCAAGCATGGTATCCAACTCCTGGCAGACTGCACGGAGTACCAGTGGATAAATCAATATGTCCAGCCTGTCTACAAGCGACTGAGCTTGTTTCCCTACTTCTTTGGCAAAGGAGACGCTGATTATCCAAGTCTTGGCTCATTATGCAGTCCTGCGATGCAATTATTTACTTCGTTGTTCGATGCGCAGTACATAATGGATGATATTTATAGCCGAACAATTCGTCTTATGCGTCTCGGCGATAAGTACCGGTTTGGCGAATTGAGAAACGAGGTACCGACAAGCGAGCTACTTGAGGAGCAACGAAAGGTGAACACCTTGTTGGATACTTGGCAATCTCTTTTTTCCAAACTTCAACGTAGTTCGTTGACGACCGAAGAGAAACGCTCACAGATGGCTTGTCCATGGTTGTTGGCAGCTCGTCGCGACAAATGTCGCATTGCAATCAACATGGCTTTTGAAAAGGATGAGACAGTATATGACAAATATTTGGAAACCTTCAAAAGGATAAAGAGAACCCTTGGAAAAGTGGCTTCTTCCATACCCCTCAGAAAGATAGCCTCGCGCATGGCATCTGAAGATGAGGATTTCGACCCTAGGTCGGCAAAGTTCACATTTGAGATGGCTTGGACACCTATCATATCCTTCTCAACATTGAAATGTCGAGATTTGGAGACCCGACTGGAACTTTGGCGCCTATTGCCACTTCTTGGGTATCCAAGGGAGAGTCTCTGGGAAATGAGCCTCATCATCCCCATGCTTGGTCGCGTCATCGAGATAGAACATGGACTACCACTGGATATAGCGGATGCTTTGGAAGACACAAGTTCGGTCAAGGTGCCCCCTGATCTTTTGAGAATTAGGCATGTCTGGGTAGAATCAGCTCCCACCTGCATGGCAGTGAATGGAAAGACTGTAGTGGGTAGGGAAGTAGGATTCTTTGTCATTGGGGACAATGGTGATATACACCCACAAGTTGAGTTCGTCGATGAGGGAAGTTACCTATAGAAAAGATAATTGTATAACAACGACGTTTACAGATATGTCGACTTTAATTTTCCATTTTGTCTTTGCAAAGGGTAAGAGTCCAGTTAACGTTCCAACACAGATGCACACATCCGCCAGGATATCATGGCTTGGATCCTTGTCTAGTCTAGTCTGTACAATTTCCATGACATTGTGGCTTGTTTCCTCTTTTCTCTTCAACATGGTTAAACAACAAACTGAGTGGATGTTTCCTCGCTCACGAGCGGGCTGTAATTGCTCGAAGCCGAGCCTCCTTCTCCCGTAGCTGCATCTGCAAGTCCCCCAAGATCCGAGTTAGCTGAATATACTCAGCATACTCAATGTCAATCTGAGTATCGACTCTTTTTCGCAGTCTGGACAACATTTGTAGCGACTCATCATGATGAATCTCGTGCTGAAGGGACTGTAACTCCTGGGCACCCTAAGCCTGGAAGGACAGCCTCTCACCAGCCGAGGTATCAGCTGGAATGAGCTGATCCATGTACTGAATGATTGCGCGCTGATACTGGTTTGCTACTGCGCGCTGATGGGTCCATTCAATGATTCGGTCGATGTCCTGGATTGCGCCTTGTCGCTGCTTTCCGACCTCAATAAGTTCATTGATGTTTTCCTGGGCATCAAGGATCATCTGACGGAGACGACTGGTTTCTTGAGTGAAGCGGAAGATCTCGGCCTCAGACATTTGGGTTGGAGGCGCCCGTGGCTCTGCAGGAAGCAGCTTTAGCCCGCGAGGTCGTCGAGGACGACCTAGTTGGGAACTGTTTGGCATGGCTTTTAATTCGCTTCTAGGGATATGTCTTGTGTCAGTAACTGCTTGTATGCATCGCTACCGTGACACCCATCTGGGCTGACTCACTTACTTGTGAGCAGTAAGGGAATAACTTGAGGGCAAGGCCAATAGCAACAAGTTCCAGTGCTACTGATATCTGATGAGAAGAAATGAATGGACTTGGGACAGAAATATGAGAGATGAAAGAAGTGGGAGTCAAGAAGTAAAATTGTTTGGCTAAACACGCTTCGGCGGCCACCGTTTTTAATGATGGGTGCTGGGACCAGAACTTATGACAGGTCGGATTAAAGTGTAGCCCTAAACCAATTTGATTCTGTCAATATCATTTTTCTTTTTCTTTTTATAATCATTATTGGGTTTAGCTCCCAGCCAAGCAATGGTTTCTAAGTACCCTAGTTGTGTATTACTTTAACTGGACAGAAATATCCTCTGGCTTTCTCTGTAGAGGACCAAAAGGAAGAGCTATTGACATTAACTATTTAGCGCATTGACAGAGAAGAGAACTGTAGCTATATTGCAGTGTCACCGATCCTTGAAGGAAACAGGTTGCTATGGCTGTTACCAACGGTTGAGTCTCCAACAATCCTGAAGCCCACCTCACTCGTCTTCATCATCATTTTCACCAGTGGCTCCTTCTAAGTCTTATATATCATCACCTATGCTAGTGCTCAAAGCATTGATCACAACCTCCAACTCAAGACCTCCAACATGGTTCCCAATTACAACCATAGCCGCCCAAAGCAGACACCCTTGTATAACCCGGATACTCATCTCAGCAGCGGCTTTGCTAAAAGAAATTTTGGCGTCAGGGTCGGTGAAGTCGCCCGTGGCCCAAAAAAGGTATTGGAAGTTTTAAATTCCAACGGCCATCTCACATTCTTACATCAGGTCACTTACGACCTAGGTAGCTCCAACGTCTGCCCTTCTCCGAACGTTGCTCATCTTCAGAGGCATTAAAATTAAACCACTAAGCCACTTGTTTCATCCTACGCCTTAATACTAGCCAAACTGTTTGCCTGCATCAATAGTTCCATGTTGTGTCACGTCGGTTGGACCTCATCCCTGTATACCGTGAAAATAGGCATAACAGGTGTGCCGACACATCTCGCAGCTCACTAATGACATTTGTCCATACATCAATCAGACATAGCCAGATGTGGGATACTGGAAAGATCTACTAGCACGAAACGGGATGAACCAAGGTCAGCTCTGCAGCCTAGTATAGAACACAATCTTTTACCACAAGGTGAGCTGTTGGTTCCCGATGGCTAGTATGCGTAGGCAGAAACAAATGATATGTAGTTCCACGATAGGTACCTAATATACTGCGTGAATACGATACGATACTGATGGAACCCATGGCCAACAATATTTAATGTTTCTTTAACGTGATTTATAACCGTTAATGACGGCGTCTCAACTGACGGCATATTCTCCTCGGTCGAGCTCCATTCTACATCAATAATCATTTTTGACTTGTACGTGGCATCTAACTTGAACCATCGAACCGTTTAGACACCCCACAAAAGGATCAATGATCAAACCAGCTACTGCCCTGCTTGGCTCAAATATTACTTTTCTTAATCTCACACATGCCCTATAGATACATTAATTTCTTTCAGGGGTAATAATGCCCTTTAGCGTTACTCAAGGTTGGCTAATTAGGCTCAATTCATGACTACCGTAGTTTCTACAAGTCATAAGGAAAGTAGTTATCATCAACCAATCTATCTCATGTCGCTCCATTGCAAAAGCCGAAGGTATTTTCACCAAAGACCGTGCGGCAACAATCATCAAACCCTGAAGGATCTAGACCATAAGGGAAATGGCAATAGTAATCGGCTCGATCCCAGAATTTAACACCTTGACTTTTCCATGTCCCTATTTCAAGACGTGATTAGAATATAAGAAACTAGATCAAATAATATATGGGTCATACCTATACGACGTCGGCAACAGCTTTCGGATCGCCCTTTGTGAGCTACATCCTTGCCGTTAACTGGTGCCTATTTTCTATATCAGTTTGATGCTACTCAATTTTTCCAGTCCATTAAACTTGCCATGCAAATACACCCCATTCCCTGGACCTTCTCAGCATTGACTACAGAATTGCCCATCAAAGAGGCCAATGCCGTTGTTAAGATAAGAGATAGATGCATCGTGAATTGGGAGCCTTATTAAGGCCAGAGAATCAACAGTGGGAATTAAGAGGCGGAAGTAGCCAATCGCGTTTTGACGATTCAGGTTGGGTGGTTTATACTTGAAATGAAGAGGGCCTGAACGAACCTTTATACGAAAGGGGTTACATCAATTTGCTTCTTACTGGTAACTTGGATACGATCTCATTACTTAATAATGTAGTATCATATGTGGGCGTAAAGCCAGGTGTCTCGGGGAACCCTGTGCTTCGTGTTCGTGTACTTATCATCAATGTTCAAGTTTAACGTTTATAGTACCCATTAGAATGTAAAGTTAGTTGTGCTTTACATCTCAAGTGCCGAAAGATTTGGCAGGTTCCCTGTTTGTCAGTAATGGCACTATCCACGAAAAGTTGTACTTAACTCACTTAGCTATAGTAGCAAATACGGTATCCCAAGCTTATATTACTCTGCAACATGTTGCAGCTAAATTCAAGGGGAGCAAGAACTCGAGTCTAGTTCACTTTCCAGCTTCCCATCTGATCACATTGAGCATTGACATGTGACGGCGGAAAGTGGCATAACTTGCGGTCAGTGGCTGATGCTTGTGCTATTTATGTTTGTGTTGGACACTTGTTTATCTCCCTTCCGTCTATGAATGATTAATCGTCAAAGGCGAGCTTGGTCCTCATCGGAACTTAGGGTAATGAAAACTCATATTAAATGAAGCCCTGACTCATGAGAAAGGGACTCTAGAGAGTAACGCTAGAGACATGGTTATTATTAACTCAACCTTGTCATTTCCAAGCTTTGACTTAATCCAAGGTTTAACTCTATTTAAACTGATGAAGTCAGAGAGCGGGGCCTAGCAATGGATCAGTAGGGAACTTGTTGGTTGATCGACAGGTTGACTTAACTCGCCAACGCATACCCTGTTGATTCCAATCTCGGGGTGATGTAAAACCCCTCACTCCGACTTACGTACTCCGTACATGCTACCATGTTATATTTGAGGTTTATAAAGTTAAAATTTCGATCACTGAACCAAAGGCCAGCGGAAAGTATGCATGTCACCACTCCGCTTAATAAGACTATTATATAAGATCGACATACTCAAATACCATCTCGGCGCAAGAAATAGAAGACCATAATAGTGATAAAACTCTTTAGCTTTCGGCACCACTGCGCTTTGATACAATAACCTATGCTACGTTACACTCTGCGTGTTGCCTTTTACACAACATCACTTAAAAGAGACTCCTTTTTGTCGTATACAATCTGTTCCCTATTAGTCCTTGTCTTGATCCTTGTCTTATTGGCCAAGTCTAACAGACTAGAGCGAGGGTCAGTACCAAGGCCCCTGGCCGTCTCGCCCCAAAGCATAGCCCACTTCCACGGAAGATATAGTTCTAGTTCGCACGGATCATGTGCCCGACTGCGGGCTGCTTTCCCACGCCCGGCTGAAGCACACTCCCCACATGCGAGGCACGGCAATCGTTTGAGGATTCGGATTCTACAGGAGATAGGTCCTCGCCAGAGCGGTACAGCTTGATCCAGCAAACCTCTTTGTCAATAATCCGAGCTCCGCTGGCACTACATATTTGTATCTGCATTCCAATTAGCATTTTTGTCACTACTCCATATATCCCGTCAGCAGAGACCAGCCTGGGCATGGAAAAGAGAAACATGGCACACCTTTGCGTTGAGGCCTTTCCACGGCAGCGTCTGTCGCAAAAGAACGCTAGACTTCTGGCCCAAAAACAAGGGGCCTTGTTGTAGAGGCAAGAGGAAAATATGATCATATTACTTCTTCACCGTCTTGGATAGTCGAATTAGTCAGTTCTTGAAGTTATCAATAAGGAATATCCGGTCTTGCAGGGGTTTGTCGTGTCCTATTTCAATCTCATTCAGCCAAATATCATCACATTGTGTTTTATCCCTTTCTTTTCCGGTCTTGTTTATACGTCTTGACTTGAAGAGGCTTAGAATATTACGCAGGACTATATTTTCTTCAGGAGTCTTGCTCAAAATGGTTCAAAGTGCCAATGATGGTCCTGATTGAGGGCCTTATTTGAAAAGCTTTCGACGATACTTATGGCAGCATTAATCGTTAAAAACGTGACGTACAGATTGGGGCTAGAGAAAAGGATTAAAAATACGGAATTTACTTGCATTTAGACACCAAAATTCGTTTCTTATCACTTTGATAACTGATCTAGCCTTTACTGACTTTAGTAAGTTTAAAGGCAACTAAATAATGGTCTCTTAGGTATAATAACATCCAACACTATTGTATACACGATGGAGGCAAGATGGAGACAGAGTAGAATTAATCAAAAGATGAATGGAACACGTTGTCCCGGACCATGGCTTGACCTTGATTAAGTCCTTGGTCTTGGGGATAGCACAAATATAACGCGGCTCAATTATATAATCCATTCGCTACAATCACAAACAGCCCCGCCCAACAGCAGTATCAAACCAAAGAAAAATACTAACACTGAATACATGGAGATCTCAAGAACTCAATAGCTATCAGCCACGCCCCCGGCGCCACCAGCGCGACTTCTCAACGGGTGCTGAAACAGGTAACGCTGGCATCACGACAACCGCAGCCGGCCCCAGGTTCATCTTGTCCATCATGTTCGACAAAGCCACTTCCTGCTGGACCTCCATTCTTTCTTTTCTGAGAAAGAGATCTAGAAGAAGTGCCTCAATCTTCGTGGCTAATTTGAGAAACTCGTCTCGGGCACCAGCCAAGTCGAGTACATACTCAGGTTGTCTGCTAGTCCCACTAGCTTTCACGCACTCGAGGCATGATTTTACAGAGTTCTGTATAATCTTTGCGAACTGGGAGTCATCGTCCGCTTCCATAATCTCGAGAAATCGCTCGGCGAATTGGAGCGTGCTGCGTGCTGCATTCCTAATAGCGTTCTCGTTCGTCCGTGCCACTCTGTCAGACCAGCGTCTGCAATGAAGACGGTCCATCTGGCGCAGAATAAGGCTCAGGTCGTTACACTTTCTACTCAAAGAACTAGATAGGAGTATTTCGTAAAACACTCCAGGCCTTGTCTCCATCTGCCTTGACTTCAGGAATAGAGGTTCGATACTGGCGTCCAGGACGTCAACCAGTAGGTCAGAGTATAGTTCCTGGTAGTCCGGGAGGTACATGGTACCGTTGCGTATAGTTGTGCTTTTCCCTGGACCCCCTGGTGAGGGATGCTTAGAAGGCGATCCTGATTGATATAGAGTTAGTACTGATAATCCGTTAGATTGAGAGTCTTGCCACTCACCGGGTGCAGCCTTGGAAATATTCTGACAATGCTTCCTCAAATCATCCATCCAATCCCTCTCTTCCCAATCATCCCTCAGTATGCCACATGTCTCAGCCCCAATCAGTATCTGCAGCTGCCTCAGAAGACTAGCATAAGGATGATAGTTCACCGCATAGCTGGGATGGAAGCCGTTGACCCTACGAATAGTGACTAGTCGGCCATCTTCATTACGGATCTTTGCCTTCATTGGCAACCGAGGATTGTTTTCAAATCTCTCCCCAACTCCGATGCTTTCAAATCTCCATGCATCGCCTTTACGATTATCGTTCTTCCCAGCTCTTGGCAACCATATCTTACCCGCGCAAAGCAGGACATCGGGCTCTTTATCGCATATGGCGTTTGCAGAAGTTCTGAAAGACTCCCTTAGCTCGGCGTCGTTGATTTGCTTTACATCTTCAGACATGTATGGCAGCAAATCGATGATTGTAATATCAGTTCGAATGTCTAGAGTTCCGCAGGACACAGCAGTGAATACGTCGTAGAGGGCGTACAGGCTCTCGCAATCTTCGATGACGGTATCGAGGCCATTCTCGAATGGATGATTATGCCGGGGCTGCTGTAAGGCGATGGCGATGCCACCCTTTCGCTCTGGGCCTGCCAGCCTTGCTGTGACTTCAATCTCGTCGCGAAGCCGCTTCAATAACTGCCCTCGTGACTTGATACGGGAGACATGGTTAGATAGCTCTGCCTTGAAGGCTGGGACGGGCTTGAAGAGCAGTCTGATGCGATGGTCGACGGCTATGTCAAGGCAGACTTGCGGCTGCGTTTCCGAAGCCATTGGTCAAGGTATAGTGACGGGTTGGATATAGACCAAGAGACTTGTCAGATGGTAAAAGTAGAGGAGTAGGCCCTCTGAGGACCTGACCTTTGGATATCTCTTGCTTTAAATCTCTTTCTCATCATGTCTTGGCTTTACTGTGCATCAATCCTTTGGACTCACGAGGCAGATTCAGGTCATGCCAAGGCACGGTTGCGACACTCCAGTAACCGCTGTGGCTGCAAAACTACTTGATTATTGGTACTGCATCCTTACTCCTGCAGTGCTGCACTATTCGCGCCAGGCCAAGCCGGCCAGCTGAACAACCATAAAGTTGTTATCCCTGCTTCGACGATGTCATTCGCTGTTTATAATGGCGTTGCAAATCATATCCCCGTTTATACCAAGTGGGGGATGCTATATTTAGGCTGTTTAAAGTGTGAGGACCCAGCATTCTCTTATCGAAATCGAAAAGATAACTCGGCGAGATTCTTTTAATTGTTTATCTTTGAATGCCATCGCCTCGACACTTTGTCAGGTGCAATCGGTTCTATACACAAGAGGCCGGGTACGTACGTGGCTTTCACGTCAAGTAGAGTTTGATTTGAAACATGCTCAAGCTGCTGATATATCTAAGCCAGTTTAGTTTGAGTATTCCTGGCTTTCCTCCTCTGCAGGCCCTGCTTATACAGAGTTCGCAGAATAAACTCGCAACGCACGTGCAGTTCACCTAGATACAGTGTACGAACAGCTAAGGGTAGTTTCACTGCCAATTGGAATATGCGAACAAGTTGAACAATTGTGCTTATATCCTTGCCTCGGGTGAAGGCAGTTACTCTAGCTTTAAAACTAAAGCTCTCAGATCTCAAGCCGACGTCTTGTGGCTCTGTTCAGTCTACAGAAGCTTGGCCCAACATTAAATGAATTACTGTCGGCCATCTGTTCGTTGGCAATAGTCCCTGTTAGCCATTGAAGCAATCACAATACTATCGTAGGGTCCACTCACGGCACGCCACTCCGTAAGATAGAAGTAGGTCGTGTTCAGCGGGCGCCTTAGGGCAAGAATCGCAGAAACTACACTGAAATCTATCATCGTAGACCGCCATACCACCGGTACAGCCGCTAGTACGGCAAATACTTATATCGGTACCACTGTATTCGCAAGTGACACAATTTTGTTGGGCGGACGTCGCACTGATAAGGAGAGTGAGCATGGAGATGGCGAACTTCATGGTGCGTAGTAGGTTGATAGGTTGCCGAGATTGGTCTGTGACGAAGAATTTACAGGCCGGCAACCGCTTTAGCTTTAGAGCCACCAGATGAAAGAGGTCCAGAGTGTAACTTAACTACTATAATATCTCTCGACTAGAATGTAAGCCCGGAGGATCCGGGATAAGCTTTAAGAAAGTGGATGTTTATTGTTATTAAAAACATACTTTTTGCGCAAAACCCTGTTAAAGCTTTGTAGGTAGTGCTGTTAACTATAATATTAAAACACCACCTTGCTAGAGCAAAAACTATTGTCAAAGCTTATGCATGGTATCTGAGTATTGCTTGAAACCAAGCCGTATATACATATATATCAAGAGCAATTAACAAACACAATAAAGGCTTTAGGCAGTTCTATGATGACTATGACGTAGACTTGAGGGTTTAAGTTCGCACCGTGGTTTGACAAACATCGCCAACTGAAGATCCCAATTAAAAATTGTACCGTATTAGCTTCGGCCCACTGAAGTGTAACGTTTTACTAAAAATACCTTCTGTAGAAAACCTGACAACGGTCAGGCTTTGGTGCTATCTACTAACAGTTATTGTATGTAGAGGGCTCAGTTACCCCCTCAGTCCGCATATTACTATCTCTCAAGGCCCAGAAGACGATAAGACACAATTTGATAGTTGATCTAGAGCAAGGTAGGATTGGGATGAAACGGCCTTACTTGATCTTGAATCATTTAAATCAAGCCGGGGTTGCACTTACTATGCAAAAGAACGTGCGAGACCTTAGCTGGCAATTTTTTAGGCTCCCAAACCGAGTTCCCCTGGATAATCAACTGCGGAAAATCCTGGCATCACCAGGGAAGACGAGATCTTCTTACGTAGTATAAACCTTGTCTTAAAGTTAACAGGGATATCTTTCTGGATTTCACTTCAGATGTCGGTCGCGTAGACATGAGAGACGGTGTTCATTCGGTGCCACTTGGCCAACGTGGTCCATTTTGGCACATTTTAAATTGATCGCCAACCAGATAATAACCATCAAGATAATATGATGATTGTTAAGTCGAAATATCGATGAATCATTCTGTTCCATGCAAAAAGCAACTGTAATACACAAGAGAAATCGCTGACGCTAGGGTGGGATCAGAGTAAGCCGGGTACTAGCTAAAGGCATAATTTGAAAATGGTTTAAAGCTGAGTTTTTTAAAACCACTAAGCGCGCCAGGCATTGGCAGATTAAATTAACTTGAGAAAGGAACCCGATGAACTAGAGCTTATGAGAGTTGATGCAACTCGATGAGATTGCCGAAAGATTGCCGACGCACCTTGCTCAGCGCATTGCTTTGTCGCTACATACCCCGGTAACTTTACGTTTTCTTCTCATTGAAAGATTGTAAGTTTTGTTCAACTATGTTGATGCCTCAGGAGCTAGGATCTGACCGTAAACTTGGTCCTACCCCCAGCAGTAGCTTGAGTTGGGCGCTCAACTACCGAGAAGGGTTTCTGTGGAACAGTGCTATCGTGATCTATCGCCAATGTTTCTCTCATCCAGTTCTTTAAGTCGATCGAGTAGACCTTCTTCGGCCGGAAGAAATGAGGCTATCATCTCATTTACGACGTGCTCCCTTGCGTGCTGCGCTTTGATTGTATGTAGTGAATTGCTGCAAAGGCCAGTTTGTAAGAGGCTTTGGGACTTGTCGAAGATGAGGACGAATTAGGTCCCAAACTAACACCGTAATTCTGTTAAGGTTCTCTTCTGCCCCCTTGGTCTTATACTTACCCGGCTTGAAATATTCTATCCAGTCATCAGAGCCCGACGTTGTCGCAACCAGTTCCTTGGCCCGGGATCTGAGCCCCAACGATACCGAGACCCAAGAAACAAAGCTGTATAAAATATCCATTCGAATAAGGCCTAAATTCCAAAGGTACAAGCTATAAGTAATTACTGCGCAGGCTAGTTGTAGTGGGAATGTCCTAGGGACGCTGGCGTCCCATATGGCAAAGTGGTATCTGTAGCCATTTAATTCCCTTCCTAGGACAAAGCTGGCCCCCAAAAGAATATGGTGGGCGATGAACCACTCGTACTTGTATCAGGAAGACAAAATAAACACTTTTCAGACTTCGAGGGACCCGCATGGTGCCGTTCGTCTGGGGCTGGTATCCGTCAGAGCTAATCTATCAACTGAGAATCATCCGTTGCTCTTGACGCCGGTAAAACCTTTGAAGGAGTTGCTGAACGCTGTCGTCTCCGGGACCGGCACCGTCATAAGTTGTGTTCACGACGATAGAGTTCGAATTAGAAACGGCGCTAAAGAAATTGAGTTAGGTATTCTGAGGCGGTCAGAGGCAATAGTTGAAAATAAAGGCGTGCGTAGAAATCGGCCCGTTTGAAACCAAGGCTAAACTGAGATGGAGGGATTATGCTCTCTTTTATTCCATTTGGGTATATGAAATGTTGCGATTTTCCTTTTTAACTCCATTTCGCTTCCACCAGGCGTTCATTGCGTGGCGAATATTGTATATGTCATCGTAGCAACCATCTAATCATGGCTAACAAAGGAACGCCAATCACGTCCAAAATGTAAGTTCAGAATCTCGCTTCCTATCAAGAGACAGAACACCTTCTGAACATGGCTCAAGGGCAGTTCTGTCGTCGCACAGCAGAGGTTTCGGATCAAAGAGATGGCGCTACTTGTTCACAGACTTAACAAGGCACTTTGATCCCCTACACAATGGGATTGCTGTGGTCCGTTATTCCTACGCTGACGAAAAGCTGTCATGCCTCGTACGTGTCAGCCATCACTTAGAAGGGGATGGTACAAGGCCCAACTTGAGCACTGCAACATGTCGACTAAAAGTCTTTGTCAGGTCTTGAAGGAAATGCACAACACACGACCTGTTTGAGATTTACCTTGGACTTCGCCTGCCATCATAGCGCAAACGGCGATACAGAACTCATTCCTGAAATCGAACCCATAGCTCGCATCCGACGCATATGGTCTTGAATCCCTTCCCAGACTGATAAGAGCCACGGAGAAGTTGCGTTTATTCGGAAGTTTGAAGAGCAGTCTACTCAGCTCGATGTCCTCCACCGCACAGAGATTGTTTCCCTAGTTGGAGACGTCCGCCACGCTCGTCAACCACTTTTTCCGAAAGCAAGGATGGCCTAACTGATCAAAGGCTAGGTCGAAACCTCAGCGAATTTGATCCAGCATAGGAATCGTGAATATGGGCGGCAGGCAGCTGGAATGACTCCAAGCCACCCCATCCCTCACCATCAGGCCACGATCAGTGTTGATAGTCAGTCGTGGAGACGATAATCAATGGTCGAGTCTTGGTAGCAGATTGATAGAAACATGAGAATACCCATTGCTTCAATGTGAACTCTTGACTTCCTCCTTGAATAATTTGTCCTATTGACGGAGCTTAGCATTATGGACCGCCCTACGGCCAGTTATTAAAAAAATTGGACGCTTTGAATTGGTAAAATCTTGGATCGAGAATGGTAGGTGATCATATGCGTTGATGCATTCCCGATCTTTGAAGTGTGAGTTTGTTCACGCTACTATGCATTTGTCAGCTCTTGAAAGCAAGCTCATGATCTGCCCAAGTTCGTTTATCTCTGTGAACAACTAGGTGCATGGAAGATCTATATGCTGCACGTCTGAACCGACTTGTGGGATTGCTCAAGTTAGGCTGGAGCTTTGACAAGGCGACGTAGATCTTGCATTGATCTTCCCTTCCTTATATCACCCCTGGGCTCTACCAAACATGCGGCTGAAATTACTTATTTAACAAGGCCAGGATGTTTTTGGACCGGCTTGTGGATGCCATTTTCATTGCATCTCAATTTTCCAGTGGTCATCCTTTACTATCGTTTACGAAGCGATTTGGGTATAAAAGCTAGAAAGAAGATTGGGTTGTTTATTATTGTAAAAAACAAACAGACTTCTCAGAAAGACGAATAAGCAGTTCACGAAGCTTCCATCAGCATCAACAGACACAGTCCCAATTCTGAAGTTATGCTCATCTTTGAGTATCAGTGACCGATAGATTGAAGTATTTCATGGGTGCACAGAAAGCCATAGACGAAAGGCTTGCTAACCAAACAGTTAATTATGCCCGTTATTTTACTTCCCCCACTTTAACTATCTTGTTCCTATCTTCTGCTACTATCTTCTGCTCTTTAATCTATCTCCTCATCCTTCTGCAAACTGTAAAAAAGGTCCCTTTCCGCTGAATGCCTCCTCTTTTTGTACGCACTGTCTATTTCATTCCGTATCTTATCCGTAAATATTATCTTCTTATCGTGCCTGCGCAGGATTTCTGCAAACTTCTTTCGTTGTGACTCGACTCTTGGAACCGGGATATAAAGAAACTGATTCCACGTGCCAAAAATGTTGAGGAACAGCGTTTCAGTGATGGGCAGGGATGGACTATAGGCTAAAAATGTGTCTAATGCCTCAAGTCCTCCGGCAACCGTTACCCTCTCTATCATATCTATTGTCAATTTGATGTCCGGATCGGATTGAATGAGACACGCCAACATCTCGGCTGGGTTGGCATAGTACTCGCTATCACTCTGGCACAGAGATGTGGCGATTTCTTGTAGTTTTCCTCGAGCTGAACCCATGCGTTGGAGTAGAAACTCGAGTTGCAATTGGGTCTTCGCAGTCTTGAGCATTCGGTTAGTGACTCTTAGAGTTGAAGTATCAAGCCAGATTGACTTGATAAACTCGAGTCTTGTGCTCCTTGAGCTCTCGCCCTCGGACGTGTCACTCAGCTCCAAAACCCGAACAATCACGCCTTCGGTGATTTCAACAGTGCGATCGTACTCCAAGAGCGCTTGTATGGTCCCTATATCGCTTTGAGCCTCTAGGATTTCCGGGATCACCTCGCATGACATAAGGCGAGTTTCAATCAGATGTTTGAGCGTCATCTGCGAGGGGGAAGACATGAGCATTCTCTGGGTAATGCCCAATCCATCACTGTGGTTAAAAAGAAGGTTCAAGATGTTACAATCTTCGCCCAGCTGAGTTCTAAGAAAGCAGACGACCAAGTCCTCGGTGACGATTTCTTCCTTTCTCGCTTCAAGGAGTAAAGATACCATTCGCTGGTCTCCCATTTCAGCTGCAGTAAGTACATCTACGTCGCTAATCATAAGGTTCTTCGAACTCTTCCAGATGACATCGACTGGGCTCTCGAGACCCAAGTTAGCAGGTGAAGTTTCAAGAGCAATTGTAAGAGCACTTCGACCCTTTGTGTCCCTTATCGAAGCCGATGCCCCGTGCTCGAGCAGTTTGCGTACCAACGAGCAATCTTGGAGCTCACATGCCAAGTGCAGCGCGGTACCAAGCTCTTGATGCATATGGTCCACATCGACTCCATTGTCCAGTAAGAATGATACAACATCAACGTTTCTTCCTCTTATAGCTGCAATGAGAGGTGTTTGGAAATAGCCATTTGGATCATTGATGCTTAATCCATGGTTGATCAAGAGCTTTACCATGGGTAGGTTGCCAATCAAGCAAGCCAGATGGAGAGGGTTTTCGAATTCACCCTCATCTGGACTGATGCTTGCTCCGCTTTCAAGGAGAAGGCGGATAACATCAACACAATTCTGTACAATTGAGGAGTCTGGGAACGAAATTGGGGCAATAGGCCTCCTTCTGAAGGGTTGCGGTAAACTAGGTGGCTTTATGTAACCTGGAATTGAGGGAGAAAGACCCACAATGGGTGGTCTTACAAGGGGCGGGCTCATAAGGGGTGGCCTCACGGCTGGTGGTCTTGCAAGGAGTGGTCTCGTAAGGAATGGCCTCATAAGTGGTGGCCCGATGGATGGCTGTGTAGATGTGGACCGCTCGCCCTTCAAGACTTCCAACAAAGGAGCTGCACAAGTCTTCAGTGCAGCCACCAATGGCCCCGTGGTTTGGGACCAGCTGGATCCGACATCTGCTCCTTGTTGTAAAAGAAGCTGGACAACCTCAACCCTCAGATGTCGCGCAGCTGCCTGTAGGGGAGTTCCAATCTTCTCGTCGTTTTGGCCAATAGTCACGCCTTGCTGCAGCAGAAACTCAACAATTGACACAATTCCAGAGGCGCAGGCAATAATCAACCGTTTCGGTTTGGGCGGTATGTAGTCAAGTAAGAGTCTGAGGACCTCGGCATTCGCGCCCTCTGGCTGAGCAACTTCGTCAAATAGTTCCTCCATGATGCGAACTGGATCGTCGTTGCTATTGCAGAGCTTGTCGAGGAGAATCTCGATAATTCCAATGTTTCCGCTGTCGCATGCTTCTTTGATAATGCAGTTTGAGCAGATATCTGGTCCTCCCACTGCGGCACCGGCCTGGATCAATACTTTCACAATCTCTATGTGCTTCCCTTGTCTCGCAGCTCGAGATAGAGGGGTCTCTATATTCCAAATATGTGTGTTCGTAGTATAGGTTGGCGCTGCATCGTCGTCCCGGAATATCGGGGGTCCTCGTTTGGAGATCCTATTGACATCAGCACCAGCAGCTAAGAGCAGCCGAGCCATGTGTACACTTCCTCTCTCAACCGCCGCGAGAAGCGGTGTAGCACTGATACACTCTTCGATTTCCATGTTGACATCAGCACCCTTTGACAGAAGCTTTTCAACAAGAAGATCATGCCCCCCCAATGACTGCAGCATGAAGAGGGCTTTCCTCGTGACTTTGGAGATTGATGGGGGCATCTGTTCCAAGTAAGAGGTCAAACATCTCAGTATTTCCTCTTTGACAAGCGATTGTTAATGGATGTGGCATAAAGCCTTCCCCTTTAACCAAGGACGAATCCACTGACATGAGTGTCCTGGCAGCATGATTTTGGTCCAGATTCAAGGTAATTTGCAATGTACTAGGAGTCTTCTCAAACTCAAACCGACTACCCGATGGCTCAGTCTCGTACTTGAGTTTGACGTCGGCGCCATGCTTCATGAGTGTTTGCACAATGTGGCTGTGACCGCCAACAATGGCTGCGCGAAGGGGTGTTTGCCATCGACCCTGTAGTATGTTTGTGTCTGCTCCCGACGTCAACAAGAGATTCAAAATCTCTGTGTGTCCAGCGCGCGATGCAGCTTGAAGAGCACAGCCGTAATAATATCCAGTTGCATCAACATCGACCCCTCGATCCAGCAACAGCTCCACTAGAGCCTCCTTGCCAAGAAGACAGGCCATCTGTAGAACCAGGCCGTATCTCTTGTCCTCCACAGTTGCCAGGCGGTAGTGGAGTAGGAGTAGATCAAGAACAGCCCCTGGCCCTTGTTCAAAAACATACTCCAAGGATGGCGAGATTTCAAAGCGGCCGTCTGGGTATTCGACAGTGTAATCGTCGCCTGAGTCGTCATCTGTATTATACTCATCTGACCCATCATTGGCATCATAGTCGGCTGAGTCGCCATCAGTGCTATATCTTCCTGTGCCGTCATAGTCGTCTTCTGGGATGTCATCAGTATCACGGCTTACTAGGTCTTCGTCCGTGTCATAGAGATGTCGTTCCGATCGAGCTCCAAAATATTGGAGTGCTTCCTCAATCAAATCCATGCCTTCATCCAGTTCATCCGGGAAACACTGGCCCGCGTCCAGCAGCCTTATTGTAACTGCAAACGCCTGCATTTCTCTCCCAACTGCATCTCTTAGAGCTGATTCCTGTCCGTATCCAAGCCTGACATCCGCACCAGCCTCAATCAATTCTTTCACAATCACATCTGAACAGAATCTCACTGCTAGACAGATGGGGTATACTACTCTTCCACCGAGTGTGTTTGGGTTTGCCCCGTGTTTCAGCAAAACTCGAACCATCATCTCCCATTTGCCTGTCTCTTCCTCTGACAAGAGTCTTGGCCCATTATCTGTTATTAAAGAACACATGAAGGCACTCAACACCACCTGCAAAGGACTGAGTAAGTATGTGTTGACAAGCTCATCTGCCTCTTCAACCGAACTACTGCTAGACCAAGAGCATCCAGAGTTACTCCTCAGCTTGGGCAGCCAATGGCCAACTGCAGATTTCTCATCAACAGATACGTTGACGTTGACATCCACACCTAGATTTAGTACGAGATACTCGAGGATCTCGTGATGTCCCTTACTACAAGCCGCATAAGTCGCTCGACTTATGAGGTCTGTTGAATACTGGTTGTCTTTTCGTTGTCCGAGCAAGAGTTCAAAAACCATGAAATTTTTCCCGGCAGCGTCGACTAGCGCTTCATCAGGGATCAGAGTGTCGTGTACGGACGAGTAGCGTTCGAATAACAACCTTAGAAGCGCACCGTGACCATTCTGAATGGCGAGCTGAGTACCCGCCGTAAGGTCACATTTTTCTAAAAGGACTTGATGTTTACATTCAAGGATGCTCTTGAGTACGTCTTGGTTTCCGGAACTGCAGCATTCGAGGAAGTCCGATCGAAGAATTTCGTGCTCGATAAATGTCGCCTTGTACTTTTCCGGTCCAGGAGGTAGTTGTAACCTTAGCTGATCAACCTCCCCAAGGGTGATACCACTTGCAGCCGCTTTGCCTAGAGCACACTCCACAATGTGCTTATTATTTCCATTTGCGCTCATCAAGACGATAGAAATGTACCGCTCGATTCGCTATTCCTCTGAGAGGAAGTCGACGAGTAACTGAACCATGTTCAGATGCCCATAGAATGCGGCTTCTCCGATAGCCTCTTCAACCTCTGCGTCCGTTATGTGTAATCTGTCTTTCTGGGCCAGTAATATATTAACTGCTTGCTCCTTTCCAGCGGCGGCATAGGTTTGGAGCGGAAACCCATCTCTCAATTCGTAGCGTCCTTCCTCCTGGGTGAGTCTTGATTTTCGGTACTCGGGAGATACATTTCCATATGTTTTTATTTTATCACCTGACTCGATCTCGATAATGTCTTCATAGTACTCCCGAGTGGCTTGAGAGGGCTTTGAGATCTGGGAGCCATGATAGTTCTTTCGACTGGGGGATGCTTCTCGGAAGAGTTGCCTGTACTTCTTCCTCTTCCCCCAATGGAACCCCACTACACATGGCACATGTGCCACCGAGCCGTGTTGGGGCTGGTAACCTCTCTCAAGCAATAGCGTGATGATATCTTCGCGTCCGCCCTCTACAGCGGCATGAAAGGCGTCTCGTGAAAGGCCCTCTGCATGGATATCGGCACCAGCGTCGAGGAGAATCTCAACAATACTTTTGTGGCCGTAGTAGGCAGCGGCTTGCAAAACCGTGCCAAATGATCCCGTTTTAGCGCTGACGTCTGCTCCTTGTTCTATCAAAGCCCTAACAATGTCGACGTGGCCCTTGACTGCAGCTACATATAAAGCATTGCCCTTCGGTTCACACGTGTTCACATTTGCTCCACGCTGTAAGAGAAGCCGAAGGGTAGTCTTTCTGTTCATCAAACTTGCCGAGCGGAGTGGAGTGCCAGACTGACCCTCGGCCTCGATATCCATACCCTTGCTCAGAAGGAACTCAATCACATCAACATGGCCATAGAAAGCTGCAATAGCAATAGCGTCTCTTGGGAAGACTGTCGAACCATCTGGCTCATTGCTGAGCCATTGTCGCTTGAGGACATGCAACTGTCCCCCCTTGATTGCCTTTGCCACTCGTAACTTCTGCCTGTTGGGCGTGGGTTCCTTCACGAAGGATGAAAAGGGAGGTTTCTGCAGTTCGTCCATGACCTGACTGAAGCCATGCTCCGCTGCCAGCTGTATACACTGCTCATAATGTACCTCGGACTCGATGGTAGGACCATGTTGCATCAAAGATAGTACGATGTTCTCGTGCCTTCCCCAAGACGCCGCCTCAAGGGCATTTTCAAATCTTGAGCCGCATCGGGGAGAGGCACCTGATTCAAGAAGCGTGACCACAACTTCCCGGTGTCCTCGGAAACATGCAGCATACAGAGGACTTCCTAGTGCACCACATTCAACATTCAGCTCTACGTCTTGTTGAATCAATCTCAACACAGTCGAAGCATGGCCGGATGTAGCGGCGAGGTAGATTGCAGTGTGGCCTCGTTCATTTCGTTGGTTCCAGTCAGTACCTCTTTCAGGTTCCGCAAGGAGAGTCAGCAACTCATCTATTCCGAAGATGGCTGCTAGAAAGAGCGGTGATGAATCCTGATTCGGCATGGCGTCGAGTACTGTCTTCATAGGGTGATTCCTTGGTAGAAGAGAGACGGTGTCTACAGATATCCAACCAAGCTTCAAATGAAAGACTAACATCACAGTCTTCGTCCTCAAAGACAAATGATACCATCTCGCGAAAAAGCTCATCGTCCTGTCCAGAAACCTTGGAGCTCTCGAAGTGTACCGCCCAGTTTGTGGCGGCGTAAAAGTAAAAGTCTCTGAGTTGCGACACCAAGTCCCCATTGCCAGTTGGACCGCGCGACGTGGCCCTGATGCATGTTGACGCTAGTAAGGTATGAGCCAAAGGCGCTGAGAATAGAGACTGATGGGCACGCAATATATATTCCCTGATCGAGTGATGAGCGAGACGAACAACTTCGTGTTGGACATCTACAATGACCAGGTTCGAACACAAAGCCGAGACATCGGCCGGCGAAAGCGAGACAAACTCGACACTAGTAGTGGCGATAGCTGACAGCAGAGCCGTGGGAGTCAATGGAGTCTTCATGTAGAGTAACCAGGAGAGGATTTGGACTGCAAGTTGTCGAGATGCAGTCCCAGCATATAGTATCTGGCTCAGATCATTCTCGTAAAGCTTGTCAAGATCAGATAATATGTTGGTCTTGATTGCTGGCAGTAAGTCTTCTTCACGCTTCATCTTACGGAGCTGTTGGATTTATCGATGTGTCCAGAGAAACCTGCAGAAAAGTTAGCACATCTTATACAGATTAACAACGTTTGTGGGCCAGCTTACATCTCGCCTGCTCCCTTCAACAGCGATTTTGCCAACAAATGTCGAACATCAGAAGAGAGATTTCCACCAGCGAGTCGAGCGTCATCAATCTTTTGAAGTATAAAGGCCGACATATCTTCCTGAGTAGTATTGTGTGTAATAATGATTTCCCTCGAAGCAGGGAATACCGAAGGGACATCGAGGCCGTTTCTGCTTGTGACAAAGACTTTGACAACATTCTCAGCCTCCGACATGATGCGAGTCAGGCATTCTAACAACTGATAACGGTCTTCCTCCATGATTTGGTCAATGGCATCGAGCAGAATGGTAACGGGGTCCTCGTTTGCTACCTGAATGATGAGATCCACACATTCCTTTCTCGTCAATGAAGGGAGCTCCAGTCCTCTGAGTCGTGATGACTTCGATCGGTGCTGAAACTCGCAAGAAAGAAATTCACGAACATCATTTTGACTTTCGATGATTGCTAGCTGACGAAGAATGCTGCCAAGAATTGCGTTTGCCAAGGATCGCTCTGGCTCTGCATCGGTACTGAGGCAGTAGTAGTACGCGAAAGGACTAGAATCAAGGTTTAAGGCAGTAGCTGTCAGTAGTGAGTCCACTACAACTGAAAACAGATACGTCTTGCCAGACCCCGTAATTCCATGAAGCCAAAGGGCAGAAGACGTGCTTGCCTCACACCAGCTCGTGTAGTTGCTGTCCTTTAGCAGCCATTGTCCAAAGTTTGATGTTCTTGACTGGGAGATTGTATCATGATGAGTAGGAAAAGCCGACGTTGAGAGGCATGATGCCATCTTTATAACATCTTCCTCGTGAACGCGTTGAATGTTGCTGTTGGACTGATCTCTCAAGCGAAGGACTGCTGTTTCCAGGAAACGCAGGTCTTGGGTGTCTTGAAGATTAGCCAGTTTTAATACCTCTTCTTCTTGTGATAAGATGACCTGGATATTATCGTCATCGCCCGTCCAAAGAAGACTCTTTGTCAGTCAAACTGATCATGTTTGTGTATAAGCTACCAAAATTATGTCCAGCGTACATACCAGCTCTTGACCTTGAGAAAAAGTCAATGATCCGCGCCAAACAACTCAAGACCTCTGTGTAGAGGATTGTGAGGGCGGCCTCAAGGGCCGATTGAACCGATGAATCTCGGTCCAGATATAACCTTTCAAACTCTTTATAACGTGCCATGGTACGAGACACGACTTCAAGGTCTTGAACCATTGCACCAAATTGCTGAACGTCGTTTACTGTGATCTGCAGTAAGAGCTTAACAGCGGCCCAGGGTAGCGAAGCGTTGCTCGCATCAAACTGAACGGCCGTGTCACCAACTGCCTTGAAACGATCGATCCACTTGGCAATCTTTTCAAGAACATCGCGGATGACGACTACTTCTCCATTTGATCGCTTGAACTTCCAGCGCTTTCGAAGACTGATGGTTCTTTGGTTCTGGGCTGCATTAAGGGCCGCTGCTAGAATATCACGCTTATCCGTCGTAGCCTGATTCAGTGTGGTTTTTAGGTCGTTGCTGAGCGAGTTGAAAGCATTATCCCAGCATCTTAGCGCTGCTCTCCCCTGGAATAGGTTTTGTTGCCGCCATCTTGTCTTGATTGAGCTAAAGAATCGCGGCTTGAACTCGTGTTCTTTTGCTTATGGCCTGATGTTGACGAGATGGCAGGGCCTGATCCCCAGCTGCAGCCCACGTGGTCACTTGATTACAAAGCTCACGGGACTTATTGGATCTGAATCTTCAGCCTCGCATAGGATGCGACTTTGAACAGCCTTAAAATCCTCCCCAACGGCCTTGAACAATGTAGACAAACACAATAATACCGAGTTCTGCCGCAAGCTACTTCTAATCTAAACCAAAGTTTGCAGCGGTAACAAACAAGATCAGTATACACGGAAGAACAGTATATATTTAATCTATCTATTTAACTATTGGCCGGGATCCGGTAAACCTGGTACTCGTCACCCGCGTTGACGGGCAGGATGTTAAAGGTAGCAAACCCATCTGGATGTTCGGGCTCCAGGCGTACAAATGCCTGGGCGGCGTGTTGCTGTCGAGTGCTGACCCAGTACGCACCGGCCGGGAATCGCATCGTCTTGGTGAACATCTCGGTACTGACCGTCGTCAAAGCGATGCCCTCGTACTTGGTGGGCGCCAGAGTCGCCTCAGTCACGTTGTAGGCCTCAACCTCGCCCTCGAAGTCGACGGCCAGCTCATCTACGACGAGGCCTGCTGCCCGGAGACGCATGGCGGCACCTGACCAGGCCCGGCTGAATATGTAAGCCTCGGGGCGTTCACGTGTGAGGTTGTTTGCGGGCGGAGTGTTGTTGCCAAAAAGGACAGGCACCTCGGTAATGTTGCCGGTCTCTGTGTCTATAAAGGGCCACGTCGCGTTGGTCCAGCGTGGTTGCTCGCGCACAATGATCTCTTGGTCGTTGGTGATAAAGTCTGCGCGCGCCGCCTCGACTGTCTCGTAGACGAGCTCGGCGTTATCGGCGGCGATCTGGGCCACGGTCGCTGCGGCGGTCATGCCAGCCGTCGTACGACGCCTGAAGTGTTGGTCACCGATGCCGATGCCCCGGGTTTCAGACAGGAAAGCAAGTCCCTGACCCAGGAACACAGTAACCTCGCCGCGCGTGTCGGTGACAAAGTCCTGCAGGCGAATGCCGTCGTCAGTCTCCGAGCCGACTACATAACCGCTCGTCGTCAGGTTCTCGCGTCCAAGGGCGGCGGCAACCTCGGGTACAAACAGTGACTCGGCGAGCCCGCGGATGTCGGCGTGCACGTTCGGGTTCTTGAATGCTGAGAACTGGTTGTCCTGCATCGGCAGATACGTGTTATTCTTATAAGCCAGTTGACGGGTGGCGCCGTATTCATGACAGTCGAGGTGTACGTGCGCGTTGAACTTGAGATTTAGCGCCTTGACATCCATAGTTTGCTGTGATGCCATCTTTGTGTGGTCACGGTTCGGATCCAAGCTTGTTGCAAGCCATCGCTGAAAGTAGGCTGACCCGTCGGGGTTATACCGCGGTAGCACGATCATATCAAGCTTCTCTAAGATAGAGAGCGCCCACTCAGGCTCTGCGTCCATCTTTCCGAGTAGTGCCAGCAGTCCCTCGTCGCCCGCCGGCTCGTTGCCATGCACGCCGCCCTGTAACCACACGCGTACTTTTTTAGTAGCGTTACCGCTTGCTACCGGCGTCGTCTGCAATAACGACTTGGACGTCGAGAGAACAACGTATGGGATAGAACGGCCCTCTTCTGATGTGAAGACTGGATTATGATACGTCATCCACTCGTTGCGAGAGGCCAACGTCCAGAGAAACTGCTCGAGCGACTGCTGAGAAGTGGGCGCAGAGGTTCCATTGGCGAAGCCCTGGGCGATATCGTCTGGACGCAAAAACGCCGGAGAGTAGAGCACTTGGTCGATATCGGGGAAGTTTGCCGCAATATGTCGAGGCTCTCTCTCAAAGGGTACCCTGTTGTTGGCATATGATAGTTGCGCAACTGCGCCGCCTGCAAGAGCGGTCGCAGTGAGTAGATGCATTGTGGATGAATGGAATTTTGTCTTTCATGCAACTATGCAACCAAACAAGGGAGCTCATCAGTCTTTAAATAGATGAATATCCTCCGAGTCAAGAAGCGTCTGTAGACAAATTGCCTCCTAGTCAAGTTCGTTCGCCTATCTTCGAGCTTCCTATTTCAGCGTTGGTGCTTGAGCTAAATTGGCTTTAGGTCCACCATCACGGACTTGTCGAATGGCATGTTTATAGATATTACCCCAACCCCGCGTTTTGTCGTCATGCCAAGACTTACCATTAATCACGCAGGTTCTCTCGGCGAAGTCGGACAGCAATTAATCACCTCTGTGCCAGGTATATTATCTGATGGGAGGTTATCTCGTCGTCAACGACACCATCTTGATGCTAGACGCCACGGTAAGCAGTCTATATCCCTCTAGGTAAATAATATCACCTTCAGCTATATCGGAACTAGAAATAATATATATAGGTTGATCAAGTGAGAGATACCCTGACCAGCTGCCTCGTTCAATGTTTAGTTTAGCCTTCTCAAAATACTGTGCATGTAAACGTCTCTATTGACTACATACCTCTACAGTTTTACTACCTTGAACATTATCACTAGCCCTTCTTATTATTTTCGACATTTCTACTTCCTGAAGAGATTACTATCGCTCGCTTTACATGTGTTCCAGTTTATCGTAGTTGCGCAGTGTATGACTCTTAAGTATAAAGATGTAATACCCAAAGAAGAATTATTAAAAGGTTTATAAGTATACCATATAAGCGGTGAAGGAAGCAGACTAATACCTAATGTGACTTCCGGCTGGCCTTGTCACCTTGTCTACTGACTCTCTTAAACATCCTTATCGTGACGAATTGACCCCTTCTATGAAAACCTTCACGTTATTTCTCTACACCTAATTACTTATAAGGGCGTCTCTTCCGGTAGTCTAAGAACTGGTGTAGCTTATATTGATCTTGGAACACAAGTGCACGGCCCCTCTTAGACAGTATTAGCGCTGATGAATGCGTTTTTATTTTCCCAAGCTTGGCTTCTAGTGAAAATGTCTTGCCAGTGGGCTTTCGCAATTAAATATTCGAACAGTCTTCTTAACCTTGCTGTTTCGTCCGGGTCGTAACAGTACTGTGGTACTGTAGACTTATAGGCCATCTAACGGCTTTTTTACCACGGTCCCGCCACACCGTACTTCCAGCGTTGCCCGTTATCGGTACAGCAGCTCGTGAACGCTCTAGTATCACCATTATTAATATAACACTGGATATGTCAGTACTAGTTTCTTATGTAACTTGATTGTAGCAGAACGTACCACCTCCTTCCCCCCCTTTAAACGTATAGTTGGCTGGTCACAGCATAATGCGGTATACACTGTCGCTCTGTGGTGACCTTTATTATTCTCTCTATAGCACCTATAGCTTCCGGCGGCTGATGATAGACCGATAAAAGCCATGCTGCACAGAGGTTAGACAAGTTAGAACAGCAACAAGAGTCGCCTACCCTATAAGAGTTAACTTCATAATGAATTATGTGAGGTGAAATAGATGTTATGTCAAATTGGATATTAAATAGAAGTTGATAGAGAATAAAGATTTTAGGAGAGTATTATTATGTATTTATAGTATTTTGTAAGGGACTTTATACTTGCGGCTTAGTATTAATAAATGCGCCTTTTAGGCGTTAGAGTTTGCAAATAATCCAGAAAGTTATCTCGGCTTAAGTCGCAGAAGGGGGTTATAGAACCCCCCTAGAAAT